>VWPU01006483.1:0-57573 GCA_013398955.1 Callaeas wilsoni
AAGATAAAATAAAGCCCCAAGGGATTTGGGAGCTTCCCGCCTGGATGGAGCCTTTTTCCATTCCAAGCTCAAACCAGGGTCATGGCCCTGGGGGTCTGGGATGAGGAGGGGACCGAGGGGTTCTTCTTTCATGCATGGACGGAGAGGGAAGACAGGGATGATTTAGTGGCCGGGATGGGAGATAAATGAAGGAGCAGATGGTGGAGTTAATGAGTGGAAAGGGTAGATGGATGGACAAAGAGACAATGGAGACAATGTGATAATGGATGGTTGCACTTCTACCCGGACGAGGACGAATGTTCTGACGTGTCCTCACAGCCTGGCTCCTCTCTAGGACCTGTGACGATGCCCACGGAGGACAGCTCTTGGGCAGTGTCCCTCTCACCACCCCATGGTCCAGGTCACCCTTTGCTGTCACCAGAAATGATTCCACTCACTCTTTGAAGTATTCCCAGGCTCCTGCTCCACCAAAACAAGCATCAGAGCGCTCAGATCATGTTGGTCTCTATGCAAGAGCTCCCAGCTTTGTGGAGAAACCCCATGGGACTGATGGTTGCAGGGAGGGGACCCCGTCCCACTGCAGCCCCCCGGCTGCCTGGGCTGTTTTCCCTTCCCCGCTGCAGCTGCTCGAGCTTGAAAAAACAGGAGAGGAAAAATAAATCAATAAGACACGAAGATAAATATGCTTTCCATGTTGCAGCCGATTCCTCTGGACGAGCCGTGGTGGCTGCATAATTCATAAACTCACCCCTAATATGCAAATAGGGCAGCTCCCGCCAGGCTGGCCCAGAGAGACCCAAATCTTCCCCCACTGGCAGACAAACCCCCTTGTGTGCGGTTTTGGGGTGCAGAGCTGTGCGTTCAGGTGCAGCACCAGGGTGATCCATCCCTTCCTGCAGCTCACATCGTTCTGGGGTGTGGGGTGAGAAAATATTCCCTCACCCTGACTGCATTCAGCTGTCCCTGCTCTGACCCCTGGTGTCACCCCATGAGGCTTCTTGGGGGTTTGGGGCTTTCAAAGATGCTTCGCTCCCCGATACGGTGCAGGGATAACATCCAGCACAGGCTTCGTTCCCCCACAGGCTGCCCTGGCTGCTGAAATCCTCCTTTTGGGGCCTGGAACACTCACAGACCCCACCACAGAGAGATCCCGGGGCATCCCCAGGTCTGGAAAAGGCTGGAGATTGAGGCACAGCTCAGCCTGCAAGTGCCCACGAGAATTCTCTTGGGGAGTAAAATCCTGCCCAGCCCCGGCCAAGCACAGACCCCTCCAGCTCTGCATCCACCCCTTTCCAAAGCTTCAAGGCAGCACTGCATCTCTGCTCACAAAAGCCAGGTCTCTGAGAATAAACCCCAGCCAGAATCCAAGAAACTTCTCCAAAGCAAAGGATAAAACCTTGGCACGTGTCTTAAGTTGTGCCAAGGAAAATATAGGTTGGATATTAGGAGAAAAGTTGTTACAGAAAGAATGATAAAATATTGGAATGGTCTACCCAGGGAGGTGGTGGAATCACCATCCCTGGACGTATTTAAAAAGAGATTGGATGTGGCACTCAGTGCCATGGTTTAGTTTAGTTGAGGCGTTGGGACAGAGGTTGGACTCGATGATCTTGAAGGTCTCTTCCAACTTGGAAGAAGAAGAGAGAAACTAATGCACAGGAAGTTCCACCTGAATATGAGGAAGAACTTCTTTACTGTGCAGGTGACTGAGCACTGGAATAGATTTCCCAGAGGGGTTGTGGAGTCTCTCTCACTGGAGATATTCAAGAACCTTCTGGACGCAATCCCGTGCCACGTGCTCTAGGATTAGCAGGGAGGTTGGAGCAGATGATCCACTGTGGTCCCTTCCAGCCTTACCCGTTCTGTGATTCTGTGACTCTGTGATTCTGTGTCTGATGCTGCATCAGCCAACTCACCCACGGCTGGGCATCTCTGGGGAGCGGAGCTGCACAGCCCCTCTCACTGCAGGGTTACTGTTGTTTTGCTGGAAGAATCCTTTTTTCCCACATTTTCACCCTGTCCCGCTCACTCTGGATCAACGAGGGGATGACCCAGCCAAAAATCTCCGCGGGTGCTGCACGCTCACGGAACCGGGGGGATTTGTGCCACCACATCAGGGATGAGACGTCATCCCTGTCCCAAGGAACCCATCTCCTGCCCACAGCCCCCCTGGATGGGTTTGATCTGAGGATCCAGTTCTTTAAAAAGGAAAATTTCATAGGCATTTCCTTTCCCATCCTTCAGACAAACACAGCAATGAAGGAAAGCACCAGGCTAAGACCTTGATGCAGCAGAAGGGCAAGAAAACCTGCGTGCTTTTATGAAGGATTAGGGCCAACTTAGTTGTGTCTTAAGCTACTAAAGGCTTATAAAAGCCCTAAAGAATAGGCTGCACTCCTCGGAAAAACCTCCCAGGGCTCCACTAAAAAAGTCAATTTAAAGTTAGAGTGCAGCCTGCTTCAGTGCAGAGCTGTGCTCTGAAAACGGCGAGCCTGGTCTTCCTGGAGAGGGGAGTTTGGGGGAAAAAAACGGGATTTGGGTCCCCTGCACGGGTAGCATAGAGCTGGGGGGCAGCTAGGGAATAAACACTGTTTGTGATTATGGTTGGGAATGATGGATATTACAGAAATCAACCCCAACTTCTCAGATAGAAAAGCAATTTGTTGGTGATTTTAGCACTGCAGCATCATCAGGGACTTGTTTCAGGCAGCACATGGAAGACCAGGAGCTGGCCCAGGGGTCGGCAGTGTCCTGGCAGGGAATCCCAAGGGATGGGACTCACCTTGCTCAGCTCCCAGCTGAGATTCTCCCCTTCCAGGGGCTGCCAAATGCCTTCCCTGGCTCCTGCGTTCCCCAGCTCTGTGCCCCTTCCTCCTCCATCCCGACAGCAGAGCTCACCAGGAGTGGCTGCTTTTCCCAGATAAATGGCTTAATTATCTTCGTATTGACTCAGGCGAGCACATTCCTCAGGCAGGGCTGGGAGAGGAGAGGCAGCATCTCGGGGAGCAGATCCTCAGCCCAGCAGCACCGCAGGCTGCAGGGATGGAAAGCTCTTTGCCCCATGGAATCACGGCTGAGGAAGGCAGATCCAGCCCCAGGAGGGGTTTCTGGTCCCTGCACGAGCATCCGTGTGAGCATCCCTGGAGCAAATTCCATCCTGTGTTCTCTGGGAGAAGAGGAACACACAAAGGTCGAGACCGTGGCAGGAGGAGAAATCCAAAGGGAGGGGGGAATAAAATGAAATAACAATATAATAATAATAATAATAATAATAATAGTAATGCACCTGCTGGACAGCAAGACTGGAAATCTAAGCACGAACACCAAAGATGTCTGCAAGACACTGGGAAAAATTTTAATTTTGGAAACTGGCAAAAGATTTGAGATAGCTGGAGAACAATCAGCGCTTCCCGTCGTGCCTGGAGGAACTGACAAACTTTGCATAAACAATTTTCTTTCCCTCTGATGTGGAAAAGCTGCCATGGAGCAGTGGGAGAGGCCGGCGCTGGTCCCCACTGACTTGGGGAAAGCCAAGCCCAGAAGAATTCCTTGAAAAATGACACTAATGGCCCAGAGCAGCGGGGTGGGGGGAATGCGATGGGAGAGGGGGAAGCAGCAGCTCTGATTTCTGATCCAGGGATCCCGTGCTGCTTCCTAATCATGAACCCTCAACCTGGCCACCCTGACCTAGTAGGAAAACATATTTCCCTGCCAGGTTAATTGCCATCCATGGACAACGGGGTGGGGGGGGTTAGAAATAATCCCCTTTTCCAGGCAAACGCCCCCAGACTGCACCATCCCGAGACAGGCACCAGCACTGGAATATTAATGTGGTGGAGGATGCTGTCCACCTCAGCCAGGCACCAGCTCCAGCACGGGAGAGAGATACCAGGAGCTCAATTTGTGTTTGCCTGAGCCAAGGAGAAAATCTAATTAAACATGGCATGGGGGCTTGGAGGAGCTGGGGATGGGGCAGGAATATAAAGCGCGGCCGCTTCCCGCAGATCAGAGGGCAATATTAATAAACCCGCGGAGGGGGACTGCGGGATCAGCTGGTAATATTGATAAATGTAAAGCAAAGACAAAGCAGCCTGGGAATATTGGATGGCGAAGCTGATAAAAAGACAAGCAGGGATGCAGGCAGCCCTGCCATCCCGCCGGAGCGAGCAGCGCAGCTTCCCAGCAGGACGGCACGGAGCATCCCAACAGCCCCACAGCTGGGCAAGGGGGAATGTTGGCCTCATGGGCTGCTACCCCTACTGCTGTGCCCCAAAGCTGCAGCCCCAGAGCAGCACAGCTGCCCTGCACACCCCAGAGCCGGGTCCCGGTGGGAAGAAGCTGTGGAGGCGCAGACACGGCGTCTGCGATTCAGCCCGGGATCCGGGGAAGCACTGGGGATGGGGAGCGGGGACACAGCAACGGCCCGGGGACGTGTGGGAGAGCACAGCGGGGTGAGCTGGGGGCACAGAGCCCTGGAGACGCTCCCTGCTTGCCCCACAGCCGCGGGGATTCGTGTGGATGCAGCAGGGATGGGGCTGAAGGCGGAGCGGAGGGGATGGCACGGCCCCCGCAGCTCTTCGCCCTCCCCGTCACCTGTAGCCTTCCATCCGGAGCATCGGGGGGAAGTTGGTTTCCTTCCACCCTCGGCAGAGTGACCTTGGGTGTCCCTGAAGTCTCTCTGCAGGGGCTGTGCTCCCCCAGCCGCGCACACACCGCTCCCTCCCCCCCGCCAGCAGCACATCGAGCCAGGGGATCAAAAAGAGCCACTGAGTGCGTTTTAAATAAAAGATCGCATCTTTCAGAGCTATTGGAGTGATGATTTAAACATGAAGTCAAAGCCAGTAATGGTGTTGTCAGAGCCGTGGCGGTAAATCCAATCAATAATTCACTGATAGCAGAAACTGTGCCTCCAGCCAGACCTACCTGTGGAGGGCACGGACCCTCCCCCCGGAGCAGGGGGTGCATCCCCTCGCCTCCCTGCCACCTCCTGCCAGTGCCACCCGCCCTGGCAGCAGAGGTTTGGCCCCCAGTGGGGCTGGGAGAGAGCCAGGAGCCAGATGCGGAGCTCCACAGGAGGGGAATGCTGCCTGGCTCCGAGAGGTGAAATAAATTTGTTACCTGGGGACGGGTGTTCAAAATGCTGGGAACACCTCGGCTCGGTGATTGCAGCTCAAGTCTTTTTCTCAGCTCCTGCACCCTTGGAGAGAGTCCAAACCACCCTCCGGAAATGTCAGCTGTCCTTGGGAGGCTTAAAAGCCCTGCCAGGGGACCGTCGGCACAGCGGGGCTGCCCGCCTGCACTGGGTGCACTGGGGGTACTGGGGGCTCACAGCTGCCATGCACCCCAGTGCCATCCCCCCCAGCCCAGGGAGCATCCCTGTGACCCGCACAGCCCTGGATGAGCTCCGGCAGCGTCATTCAACTGCACAATCCTCAGTCACAGCCCACCCACCCTGTATTTGCCCCCTCAGTCCCTCTGAAGCAGCATGGGTCGGTTCTCCTGCAGATCCAGCTGGGAGGATTCCTCCTCCTTCCTGCACTGCAACAAAGCTGGAGGGCAGCCCCGGAACAGCTCCCCAGCATCCTCCCACCTGTGCTGGGACCCCGGCAGGACGGCCCCTGACCCCTGCACCGACAGAGCAGAGGTGTGCAGGGTCCGTATGGAAACACCCAGGGGCCGCCCTCAGCCCCCACTTTTGGGGAGCAGCTGGTGAGGGATGTGAAAACAGCATTTCTCTGCATCCTGCTCCCCCCTCGGGAGGGGCTTTAAGTGGGAAGCCCCGGAGCTGGCACCCAAAAGATGCTGCAGTGCCCTGAGCTGCATCCCTGCTCACCGAGGGGCTTCAGCTGGGCGCTGGGGTTTAACCCTGGAGCCGACCCTAAGGATGCTGCACGGGCTGAGCCATATCCCCAGCATGCTGAGGGGTGTGAGGGCAGCACATATTCCCCAAAAACCAACATTGCAGGGAGGCTGGGGGGACTCCGTGGAGACCCCAGCGCTCGGAACAGTTTAAGGACAAGCAGGAGGACGGACAGACAGACAGACAGACAGAAGCAGCCCCTCCATCCCGGCCCTGCGGGGGATACTCGGAGGACAGCGATGCTGGAGGCGGTCGAGGCAGCCTCTTCTCCTTCCAAGCGCATCCCCGGCGCCGGGAGCTGCCGAGCCGGCACTGCCACCTCGTGGCACGGCCACCAGCGAGGCTGGGGACAGCGAGGCTGGGGACAGCGTGGCACCACACATCACACAGCCCCGGACACGCTCCACGGCTGCACACAGACTTTATGACCGGAGGGGGCTCCTGCGGGATGAATCAGTGCAAAAAAGCTGGCAAAAAACTCCAAAGGCAACAGGGGAACAGGAGGGGAGTGCGGGTGAGCCTGGCCAGAGGAAGGGGATGCGAGAGGGAAGCTGTGGGAGTGGACAGCAAGGGATGGGGCTCACTGTCCAGCATCACCCTGTCAGATGGGGTTGGGGCTCTCTCCCCTCCCACTCCTTGCCCAAAAAACAGAACCTGAGCATCAGTGTCCATCCCAGAACCTACCTCAGCCTGGAGCACCAGCTGGGACATGCTGCACATCCCAGGGACAACATAACTTGGGCTGCTGAGGGCAAAGAACAGCCCAGCATCCCCCACAAACACCTCTGGGGCAGCCCACCCCCCCCACAGCCCCTCCAACCAAATCAATGACAGCGACCAAGCCTTTTTAGAGATATATTATTGTTTTTTTTAGCAAATGTTTATTTATATCAAAATACAAAACATTTCTGAAGCAGGGTAATGTTACATGAGGAGCAAGTTAATCGATTCCAAAACCCATCATTCTCCTACAGCATGGCTAGTTGTACGTAACATTGCAACACTGCCAGAATTTCTTATAGTGGGTACATTAAAATAAGAAAAATCAACTCAAGAGTCAATCTATGAACATGCAATGTTACCGGCAATAAATTAAGTACTCAGCAGGCCTTAAAATCCCAACAGGCAGAGACCGAGGGACCAGCTACTCCCAGTAAGGCAGGGCTTCAAACTCTCATTTCTTCCAATTTTTTGTTGGCTTATTAGCATTTACTCATTAACTGACAACAGTCCAAGAGCCAAAAGGACCCAGCTTTCTTGGCAGAGTGGGATTATTGCTTAGAGCTATCAAAGCAGCCCCAGCTCCCGGCCGGCCCCGGGGGAAGGGCTGGGAGAGGGCTCGCAGGGCAAGAGCCAGGGGTCTGCCTTGGCTAAGCACTGCGGAGGTCGGGCTGAGCTGGAAGATGTAAAATCCCCCCGAGGAGGGGGCTCGGTGGGTCGTTATCCCCTCGGAGCCGCAGTGGGGATGCCGGGAGCAGCGCTCCCGGAGAGGTCTCGGATCCCTGCCCAGGGCAGGATAGCACCCAGTCGGAAGGAGAGTTTGGGGTGAGGGACCCCCGCTTGCGCCCCTCATCGCACGCCTGGGGAGTGATGCTGAAATTTGGCTTTCCCTCCCCGCGGGCCGGAGCGGCTCCGGGCCCGTCCCGGGGAATTCCGGGGATGCCGATGGCGAGCGGGGCCACCGGTCCCTCCTGCTGGCATTTCCTGGCCTTGGCGGAGGCCGAGAGCAACAATACAGATACAGAGAGATTATAGAGAGCGCGGAATAAGTTTCGTATAAGGCTTTGGTACAGCACCATCATGTCAGATTTATTTGTAAATCGTTTACAGAAAAAAAAAGCTTACTGAAAAAATAGTGTTTTGTTTCTCTTTTTTTTTTTTATTCTTTTATTATTATTATTATTTTCTTCTGAGGAACATACCTGAAAGTTCAAAAATTAACCCTCTAGTTGCCGTCTGGGCTCCCATCAAATGCTCGTTTTGCTGTGTGCAGTTCCAAAAGGAAGATACTCGATCCCAAATCCCACTACGTTGTGATGCAGCCCGCCCGGCTCGCAGCAGCCACCAGTCACTAAAATCAACACCACAGAAACCCGGCAGCTGATCGCTACTCACTGTTTAGTAAAAATTAAAAAAGAATTTAAAAAAAAAAAACCAAAACCCTAACAAAACTTTAACCAAAAAAAAAAAAAGTCACGACAACGAACGTTATGGAACCAGCGGCACTAAAGTTTCTTTTATTGTTATTGTTATTTAAAAAAGCCAGTTCCACTGGTTACCATTGAAACAGCACCAAAGAGCACCCTAACGTGTGTTATACATTGTAATACTCGACATTCAAGAGATGGAAACGAGGTTGGATGGTCTAGTCTTTATATCCAGAGGCAAGAAATTCTTCTTAAAAAGAGGAAAAAGTTGTCCCGCGCAACCAGAGACGCGTTGGATCCGGAAGAAAATCCTGCCTTAGGGGAAAACACTACGGGGTTAGGAGGGGATTAAATCAAGAGCTACCTATGGAGGGCTACAAGGGTTCAGAGTCTACAAACCTACTAAAATGGGATTAAAAAGTCTGGGCTCCCCCGCAGAGCCAGGGATGCTCCCATGGGAGAGCTGGAGATGCTCTCGGGGGAGCCAGGGCTGCTCCCCGAGGAGCTGGCGTGCAGGTGTGATCTCCAAATGCCCGAAGGGTGAACCTTACAGCAACGTGGGCATTTCCAGGATTTCCAAAGGGCCTTCCCATATGGGAAATGCCAAGGGACCGGAGCTCGCACAGCCGTGTGGAAGGTCCTGCACCCCCTGGGGCCATGGGAGCATCCCCTGCCTGCTCTCTGCCAGCCCCAGAGAAGGGAAAAAAGGGAAGTTTGGCCTTAAAGTGCATCTGGGCGGGCAGGGAGCGAGTGTCAGCATCTCCCACCGAGCCAGAACCTCCCCGAGCAGAGGCAGGCGCTTCCCACAGCTCCCAGCCGAGCGGAAAGAGCCTGGGAGGGGGCGGGAGGCAAAGCCCCCCGGACAGCGAGCTCCGGGCAGGTGCGCGGATGGAGGCAGCGGGGACGGTGTCCAACAAAACCAAACCAAAGAAACCACGGGAAGCAGGACGATGCTGTCGGAGCCGCCGCCCCTGGGCCCCCCAGCGCGGGGAGGGAGCAGCTCCTGATGTGTCTGTTTGGCATCCAGAGGGTTAACGGTACTGTGGGAAGTGTGCTTTGTAAACATTTCTAGCTTTCCTTTGCCTGTTTTTTTTCTGTAAGTGATTCCAGGGGAGATGGGGAAAGGAGGCAGCTGCCCGCCCCCCTGCCCACTCCCAGCAATACCCCAAAGCCCCACCGGTGGGGGGCAAGGCAGCCCCCCAGCCCGGACACTGAGCGGTGAGAAATCTCATCCCTTCTCTTTCTCCCGACATCCATTTTTTTGTTTGTTTGTTTTTTTTTTTTTAACATATAAAATACTCACTTATGTATTTACCGCTAATAAATGCAAGTTAGTCCCATCAAACATGCTTTGCTTCGATATCAAGAATTGGTGCTGAACAAATCTCGGCTGGATATTAGAAACATCCCCCCCCCAGCCCCCCCGACCCGACGAAGAAGAGAGAAATATCATGGAAAATACAGGTGACACCTACGGAGGACACGGTGCCGCTGCGAGGGGCCAGCTCCCGGGAGTACATTCGTGCCTCAGCCCATGGGGACACGGCATGACCACGGTGAGGGACCTCTGCCTGCCTCTGGAGGGGTGGAAGCACTGGGGGCTGTGCCACTGTCCCCTCGGGGACATCTGAGCCCCAAACCCAGCACCTGGATCCCCCCAGAGCCCAGGATTGTGGGACACAGCCCGAGGGGAGCGAAGCCCCGGCCGCCACTGCCCAAAGACAATCCCCAAATCCTGCCCCAGTGAAGGCAGAGGGATGGTTTGCAGCTCCCTGGCATTGCTCAGTCCCAAAACTGGCTCCTCGTCCCCCCACAGTCCACGGGGAAGGGGGCAGGGATCCAGCGGGTCCGTACTGCCCCGCAGGAAAAGCCCCAAATATCCCCGGCACATTCCCCACCGTGCCAGGGCTCGATGCCACCTCACAGGGAGAGCCTCACATGCCATCCATAGAGACAGGGAGAGCCTCATATGCCATTCATAGGGACAGGGAGAGTCTCATATGCCATTCATTGGGACAGGGAGAGCCTCTGATCCCATCCATAGGGACAGGGAGAGTCTCACATGCCATTCATTGGGACAGGCAGAGCCCCTCGTCCCATCCATAGGGACAGGGAGAGCCTCTCCTCCCATCCATAGGGATAGGGACAACCCCTCATCCCATCCATAGGGACAGGGAGCCCCTCATCCCATCCATTGGGACAGGGAGAGCCCCTCGTCCCATCCATAGGGACAGGAAGTCCCACATCCCATCCATTGGGACAGGGAGAGCCCCTCATCCCATCCATAGGGACAGGAAGTCCCACATCCCATCCATAGGGACAGGAAGCCCCACATCCCACCCACCCAGGCAGCGAGAGCCCCTCACCCTGCCCCAGCGGACACCAGCAGCCCCCATGGCACCAGGAAGCCTTGCTGGCCAGGGACACTCCTGGAGAGGTGTTGACATTCCCTACAGAGAAGGTTCCCTGCTCCAGCCAGGTGCAGGGACCTGGAGAATCCCACTGTGGCCACCTGGGTGGCTCTGAGGGGCTCCACAAACTGCAGGAGGGTTTCAGAAACCCTCGGGATTTCCGAGGGCGGCAAGGACAGGTGACCAACGGCACCCAGCGAGGTGGCAGCACGGGCACCCTGTCCCCACAGCGCGTCCCCATCCTGGGCCACCCCCAGGCTGCAGCCGCCTCATCCTCCCCGAGCGCCCTCGGAGCTGAAATTTGCCTTTTTTTCTCTGAAAGGAAAAAAGCCCAAGACAGCCCTCAGTGGAAACACCACCTCGCCACGGCCCTGGGCGAGCTGGCAGCAAGCCCAGGCTTCCCCATCCCGGGATTTTGTCCCTTTTCAGCGTTTTTCCCTATTGAAACAGCAAACAGCGGTGACGCTGGGCCCGGAGCGGGCGATCCCCCCGAGCACTGCAAGCCCCCCAGCCTGGCCCAGCCCTCCTCTCCCTCGCCACCGTATTGCTCAAACAGCACTAGGCATGGATACAAAAATAAAACAGCTATGTGACTTAGATATATATAATTTTTTTTATATATATATATATATTTGTATATATATTTTTTCTATTTATAGGTGGATGGAGAAGCAGAGAAGCTGAAGCGCAATATAATGTAAAAATACTCGCTCTGCTCCCGCTGTTGAGACTCTCCCCACCTCTGACAGCCTCCCTCATGCTGCACAGAAGTTTCTGACACCTATTACTAACGAATTATTTTAAATATTTATTCTCCCCCCCTTCTAAAATAGAAAGTAAATATATATTTGTTTAATTTTATATACAATGCGGTTTCGATACACCAATATCATTTTTTTTAGATAGAGATACTGGGGCTCATTTCTCAAGTCCTTTTTTGTGTTTTATTTTAATCTAAGTGCTGGGGGGGAGTGGGTGGAAGTCCGAGGAGCTTTCAGACCACAGGACTGCCTCATCCCAGGAAGATGGGCACCCTCTTTTGCAGCCCTGCAACCTCAAGAGAACAAGAATAAAAGCCCTCCTGGGAGAGAAAGTGTCATTTTGATGACAAATCCAAAATCTGGGCAAACTGTCCTCCCTGGGGGATGCCAGCCCCTCCATCCTGCATTTCCCACCCCACTGAAACCAGTATAAAAATCCTTAGCTACCACTACAGCACATGCTTGCCACATCCAACCCCCCCCGAGGCTGGACCAGCCCCTCTGCCCCCCTTTCTCTGCCCACCCCCTCCCCAGGTACGGTCCTTCCTCCATCCATGCACTATCAAAAGTCAGCCAGAGCCCCAGCACCGGGATGCTCGTCCTACTGCCACACAACGCCGAGCAACAGAGCTCAGCCAGCTGTGCCAAAACACCTAAAAATGGGGAAAATGGGCAAATACGGCTCCCTCCCATCCCAGCCACTCAGGGAGGGGAACAGGCTCCCATCTCCAGTCCCTTCCCACAACCACACCGGTCCTCCCTGCTTGGGGATGTGCCAGCTGATGGGAATTAAGTGCAGTGTTAAGTTTCTCCTTTTGCTGGCACCAGTGCTGCCAAATCTGGTCGCTGCTTCCCAGCCCTCGGTTCCTGGATCAAACGTTCCCTGGCAGACCTCTAATAGGAACAGCTGCACTGCCACCTCTCCTTCCCAGCAAACACAGGCAGAGAGGAGTCAAGATACTCAGAAACAGAAAAAAAACCCAACAAAGTTAAGCTGGAGGGGGGAAATGGGAGTAAATATCCTTTTTTCTTTAAGGGCTACCCCGTGCCCAGACAGCACAGGGATGGCTCTGGGAGAGCAGTGGGAATCCAGCCCGAATCCGGCTGCCCCCATGCCTGGGGCCAGTACCAGCCCTGGCATCACTGGTGACCAAATCCCCTCTCTGCCTCAGATCCTCAAAGTCCTGCTAATGAGGTTTAAAATAAAAAGACGCTGTCAAGAACATCTCGTCCCTCCCAGGAGGCACTGCTGCGGCCGGCTGGCACAGCCGGTGCCGTGTTCCTCAGCTCAGGGGACAAATTTAGCTGTATCCCTCTCTCATCCCTTCTGACTCACACTTTTCTGGGAAGAACAGACGCAAAGCAAAATGCTTTCACATGAGTAACCAGAGAGCAGCATCTAGAGGGACTTGAGGGAAGGGTTTCTGCGTGGTGCAGCGTTTTCTTTAAGCGATGGCACCAGCGATGAGGCAATGTGACATCCCCCTCTCATGTCGTGTCCCGTGTCACGCCCCGTGCGCCTCGGGCATGCAGAGCACAGGACCTGTCCCTCCTGCTTCTCCATGTCACGGCCCAGGGGTGAGTCACAGACAACGATCAAAGCGAAGCTAAAAACTGGGGATGAAATAACGAAGCAGAGCGATCTGTTGTGTGCAGCAGGGCCGCAGCGCAGGTCACGCCTGCGCCTCTCCATCCCCAAATTCCCCTCAGGCTGCAGCTGCTCCCAGCCCCTTCCCCGCTTTGCCCATCCTGATCCCCTGCTCCAGCACAGCTCTAAACTCTCCCCTAGAGACACACATACCCCGACATGCAAATCTACTGAATTCTGCAAACCTATCTACCTTTGTCCTATGCTTCTCTATCTATTTATATCTCATATGTACAGTGGGTTTCACTCCGGTTCCTTGAAAAGATTTCCTTCCAAAAAAGCCCTGACTTCAGTCTGGGGCCGCAGCGAGCCCACGTGGGACGTGTGGAAATCCCTGAAGGTCCAGCCTCATGGAAAAATACCTCCAGACAAGAGCTACAGCTGAAACCAACCCAAAACTCCAAGAACTCCCCAATCTACGTCATTGCCTGAAGCAGGAAGAGAAACCAAAATGCCAGGCGGATTTTGTCCTAATACAGACGGCAAGGTGGGAGCAGCAAGGAGTCTGGAATGTGTGTCATGTCCGGATGCCACCAGACATGACTAAGCCCTGCCAGGACCGTGCCTGAGCTGCTGAGCCCAAATCCAGCGTCCTCAACACTCCCGGAGGCAGGTCCAGCAAGTTGTTTTTCCCTTTATATCCCTTTTACATTTATATACCCAAACAGCATCACCTCCAGCCTTCCTCCAAAGCGGGTGGCATCGAGCCAGCTGACAAAGTGACAAACACCAGATGAACAGCCTGGAGCCCCCCAAAGCAGCCTCCGTGTCACAGGTGATTGGCACAGGGCAGCAGGAATGAGAATCCTCCCAGGAAAAGCATCCCCTGCTCACACACACACCCTGGGGGCTCACGGAGACCCCTCAGCTCATGGGGCAGACTGCAAACCACGCCAAGGTTCAGATTGGGAAGAGCTCCTGGGACCTTCCAGCTCCCCCATCCCACAAACCCACCGCTCCCCGTGCCTGTGGATGCTGTCAGTGGCACAGAAACAGGGCCCCACAAACGAGCCCTGAACACTCCCTCTCCCCCCCTTACCCTAACTTGCATTTTCCTTCATGTCAACACCGCGGAACCAAAACGCCGCTGGGGCTGCATGGCAAAGTCACCTCAGAAACACGTGGATGAGAGCTCAGCAAGTCCTGCCGGAAAAGCAGGCAAAGCACTCTCCCTGCCCTTTTTCCCAGCCTGCTCCAGGACTCGTTGTTGGACAGGCTGCAAGGGAGAGCACCCCAGGACCACCCCTTTACCACAGGACCTCGGTGACCTCCTGTACCCACCTCTCCAGGTCACCTCCCCCAGCTCAGGGTGCCCAAATCCTGCAACCCCCATGGCGGCATGAAACTGGCGCTGGAGGATCTGCACCGTGGGCACGTCACAGGGAGAAGCACCAGCAAGGACCCCCAAAACTGGGCTGGCACTCCTGCACTGATGCCTCAGCAGAGCCCAGGGACAAATATCCTTGTGATTCAGAGGCATTGTTTCACTGTGGGCCAGGATTTGCCAAGGATTTGCCTAATGGAACATCGCGTTCGCAACGTGCAAGGAGGAATCGTACAGTTACTGATACAGAAAGAGCCGTCTACCTCAGACCAGCTTAGAAAATAAGAGAGTTTGGCCCAGGAAGATAAAAATCAAGATATATTTTGCAGCATGAAAGGAAAAAAAAAAAAAGAAAATGAAGAAGCAGCAGCAGCAGCAGCTCTGTTTGCAAACCACCAAAGCGACACGGAGTTCAAACGGGGGTGAAATGGGGGAAGCGTTTGGCATCGTCTGACACGGCTTCGATGTTCCAGGTCCGCGGAAGGAGAGAGGAGCAACCCTGAAGGGCATGGAAACCAGAGGGCTGGGAGAAGCGAGGAGGTTGCCAAAGCAAGAGGCGAGCCAGTCAGCCAAAGCACGGCCCGAGTCTATCAGAAGGTAACTCGGTCTAGCAGGGAAAGGAGTTAAGGATGGTTTTAGGGAGGAGCTGCTTCCACGAGGCGCCCGGGCGGGATTTCCCACTCCAGCAGCGTGGCAGGTACACGGCTGAAAGAGAGAGGGCTGCAGCTCCAGCCTCTAAAGGTCGAAGACCATGAAAAGCTCAGTGGCTCAAAACACCTGCAAAAGGAAAACAACTCTCAAAAGACTGACCCAGCAAGCCGGCATGCTCCGTCAACCTGCCCTGCACTCCAAGTCCTCTAGAGCTCCTTAAGATGGGATGGGGCATAGTCCTGAGGCAGCGACCTCAAGAGCCTGAAGACAGCGCCTGGCCCATCCGAACGGGTGTCGTAAATCGTTTGGAAAGCGCTCAAATGGAAAAGCAACCCTCTGTTGGAGAGGCTGAGGCAACGAGAGCAAAAGGAAGAGCAAGTTGGCCACGGCACAGGCAGCACAGAGCCTCCACGCCTCCCCCGGCCCCGAGGGTCACCTGTCTGTCAGGAGCAGCCCGGCTGGAGTGACCGGCGAGCTGAAGTTGGCCAAGCCAGGCAGAGTTTTCCCCGCTGCCGAGCGGGAGAATGGCATTAAATCAATTCAGATCCGAGCGGGTTCTAGGGAAAAACCCTAAAAACACACTCAAATAAAAGAAATTCGCAGTCATACTGTTAGCAAGGTTGAGTTCTCACTCTGAGAGTTGAGGTTCTTACGTCAGGTCACTCGTCACATCAATAAAAAGCCCTGGTGCAGGCTGGCAAGAGAGGGGCATTTCTGCCAGACCCTCCCTCCTTCCCGAGACAAACCTGCTGACGGTTTGAGACCACCTACACGAAGTTGTTAAAGCTCAGAAATATCTGGTTATCGATTTAGAGGATTCATTGTCCAGCGGTTCAAACCTTACTTAGGGCCTGGAGATTGGAAAAGACACGGTGCTCTGCTTTTGGTGGTCGCAGGTTCCCGAGCATCCTGCTGGGAGAGGAAGCACAACCTCTAAAACCAGGTATATCGAGGCAGAGCAATCAAAAGGCTCCGACCTAAAAGCTCCCAGGAGCGTGGCGTGGTCGGAGAGCCGGATCACAACCGAGAGCTCACGTCCTTCTCCAAACACCTCAGCCCTTGGAGGTTCAACCAGCAGCAAGAGCAAAAACCAAGGCAAAGCAGAATTAAAGGCGAGATTGCAGAGAATCTCTTGGCAATTCTACCTGGGAATAAACAAAAGTTTCATATGCAAATAGAGAGCCCGGGGCTAAAAACATGCCTGCAGGCTCTCCAGCTCTCCTGACACTTTTTCTACAGCCTGAATCCACTCAAAGCAAGGATATCTACATGAAACACTCGGTGTTTTATTCCCAGGCAGGCTGGAGGGTTTAGCACTTTACCGCAGAGGAAGAACTGTGCAAACCTGGATGCAGTGGTTGATTTTACCACTTCAAACTGAAAAAAAAATAAAAGGAAAAAACCAACTCTAAACATTTTAAAGGTAGGGATCACTTGGTATTAGCACTAAGCATTTCCATAGCACTTGCAGTCTGTAGGCCACCAAGTGCTTGTCCAAAGTGCTCAAATATGACTTATCCCCATTTTACAGATGGGAGAACTGAGGCACAGAGAGGTTAAGTGACTTGCCCAAGGCCACGCAGTCAGAGAGTGGAGGCAGAGCAGGAAAGTGAGCCCGGCTGTTCCCGGGTTACACCTTGCCTGCTAAAAACAAACCAAAAAAAAGGCCTATGCAATCCAGAAAACCACCGGCCACCAAACCTACCCTATTCTAAAGAGGAAATACATTCTGGTGAAGAGTTAGAACAGCATTACCAAGGGGAACAGGGGGCAAAGGGAGGGACACAACCCCGACAGGTGTCACAGCCGACACAGCCGGGCTGGAACGGGAGGAAAAAGGGAAAAACGGTGAAACCAGCAGCAACGTATTTTAAGCTGGCGCGAAACGCTGGGCTTAGCTTTGCGTGGAGCCATCCACGTCCATCTGCAGAGCTGGGCACTTCCAGATGCTCTCCCCGGGGCTCAGCACCTGCCGACGGAGGCTTTGGGGACCACGCGGCCAAACCCCGTTCGCTCGCACGCCTGCGTCTCCCCGCTTTGCAGTTAGCAGCAGAGATTAAACACCACACGGTAAGAAATCACATCACCAGGCGGCACTGAAGAACATTTGCCTGCGATGCACAGAGTGTCGGGCAGAATTAATGGAACCCACCCTCATCAAAGCTGGCACACGCCGCACCTGGAGGGGGAAACACCCTCGGATCGCATCAGCCCCGTACCTGCGCGCTCGCACGGCACTGAGCGCACGTTACCGAGGCTCAAATGCATTTGCACACAGACAAATGGTGATTTCTCACATCTCACATTGGTTTGAAGGCTCGGGGTCTTTCTGGCTTTTCCCTTTCAGAGATAGGTAAGGAAAGATGTCACAGATGGTTTTGCTGCTGTTACCTTCACATCAAAGGAGGCTGGGAAGGGGGAGGCAGGGAGATTTTCACAATTACAGCTTTCCTGGGATTATTTGGTCATGTTTTTATCATAATCAGATTCATGGGATTACCAGTTCCTGCCTGGGTTGTTAGGTTCTTGTCACTTAATTACACCCTGTGTCATTCAATTTCTTCCGGCGATTGAGGGCCAGCTGCTCAATCCCACACTTTCCCCCTAAACGTGCGCTGCGGACGCAGATGTCAAAAGCTCCATCCGTGCCTTTGAAGCCTAGAGATCTTTTCCAAAACCGAGGTGCAACACCCTCCTTCCCACCCCACCCAAGCTGTTTGGGGTGGGGGAGAAGTGGATTTGAGGAACACCCAGTCCAAAGCATCCTCCCCAAAGCGTGCCCCGGGTCCCCCCAGCTCGTCCCCGCCGTGAGCCGCCGAACCCCTCGGAGAGGCGGCAGCGTAGGGGTGTCCCCCCCTCCTTCCCATCACCTCCGTCCCCCCGTGGTGTGACACCAGCTCCCTCCACCGCTCCTGTTCAACCTCCTGGGACCGGCGCTAGGCTAGAGCAGGGTGGCGTGTCCACTGGTGTCATCGTGGTCCACGCTGTTGAGAATGGCTGTCTGGTCTTCAGGGAGCTGCCGGTGGCAGAGGTCGTCCTTCAGCGCTGAGAGCCGGGCGAAGGGGTCCTGACGAGGGTGTCTCTTCTTCTTGCGGAGGCAGACAGCTTCGTCAGGCGACAGTACCTGAGAGCTGGGAGGGTGCTGAACCTGGGAGGCAGAGCCGTCTGGGAAGGGGGGAGAGAAGGCAGATGGGACCAGAGCCAGCAGCAGGCAGAGCAGAGCGCTTTGCTTGCTGTAAAAGGGAGGTGACAGCAAGCCTGGCCCTGAACCCGCAGCGTGGCAAGAAAGGAGAACGTTGGGCATCAGGGAAAATAACATTAACACTCATAATCCAAACAAACGACTAGAGATGGGAGATGCATGGAAAGGACTCGGTCTGGAGGAGCAAAGGAGGGACAACCCGCAGGCAAGCAGCCCAGGGAGCCATCCCTTTGGGAGGCAGGGAACAAGGGCAGCATCCAGGAGTGGGCTTGGAGACGCCCAGCGCTGGAACCGGCAAGGACCTGCCTGTACTCTGCTCACAGCAGGACACAGGGAACGCTGTGGGGGACCGCGGGGTCCTCACACTCACTGGGTTGTTTTCTGGATTTCGAGGAGCCCTTGGATGACTTTTTGGGCTTCTTTATCCGCTGGTATTTCAGAGCTTCGAGCCTCTCAGGTGCAGCAGCGTCCCCGGGCGGAGATGGACGTTTTCTAGGAAGGAAAAGCAGACACGCGCCGTCAGCGGCTCCCGGCCACGCTCGGGCCTCTGGACGTCCCCGGTGGGGGATTGGCCGATCCCAGCTGGCTCTGCCGTGGAAAAGGAAGAGGTGAGAAACCCGGGGCCGAGGGAGCAGGGCCAGCCAGGCGTGCCAGAGCGCGGGATGGAGGAAGTGAGGCGTCCCCGCTGTCCCCCTACGTCTCCTCCAGGTTTCTGAGCGGCGCCGCGACCCGGCCGGTGCCACCGGCCACGTCCGACATGGGCACCCCAGCTCACCTGCCTGCCATGCCAACACTGCTAAACAAAACAGGACGGGGCAGATCCTATGTCCGATAAGGCATTTCTGGGAAGTGGTAGGAAACCCCTTGGGATGGAGAGAGAGAGAAAGAGACAGGCAGAAGCGGCACGGCAGCATCGAGACGGGCACCACGAGCCACCCGGGGCCGACAACACCGGCACCACAAACAGCAGGGAGGCAGGATCCTGCTGGCCCTGCTCCCACAGCCAGAAAAACCGGGGGCCACACGACAGACAGGGACACCAAGGGCACACACCGACAGAGCCAGGAGAGGTACCTCTTTCCCAGGTCCCTGTGAGAAGCGACAACAGAAACGCGACAGCACGGGAGCGTCTGCTCCTGGAACAGCAAGAGGCTGGGAGCTGGAAATGGAAACACTGACAAGGTTTTATTGCGAGGACAAGGAGGGCATTTGCAAAGGGGTGCTTTCTGCTGGAGAGCCAGCAGGTGCAAGGGATAGTTTATCAGCTGTACCCCCTGAGAACTCTTCTACAGGAACCAGCTCAAGGTGCAGTATCCTTCCCATTGCAAAGAGATTTTTTGTTTTATTTCCTTCACTGTACCTGTTTTTCCCATCCAAGGCCTGGAAAGCATGACTGCTGTAGAGAGCAGAGCATTAGAGGAAAACCTTTTCCTTAGGAGAGTGAGCAGTCCAGCTCTTATCTATAATACATCACAGCATCCCCCCCTTCTCGCTGCTTTCCCATCTCCTTCCCCCTCTCCATTTACTTCCACGATCCTCCAAGAGTCACCAACTCCTAATGCCACAGAAGAAGTCTGAGGCCACAGGTAATGATGTGGGATAAACCCAAGCCACCTGCAGACAAGGTGTCCAGAGATGACGGGAAGCCTCCACAAAGCACCTTTCATTGCGATAAAGCCAACACTTTAAGCCAGGCTCCAATGAGGAAAGGAGATTTAAACCAGCCTGCCTGCACTCTTCAGAGGAGGAGATGACTCTCTTCTGCTCTCACAACTTGGTCACCAGAGGTCAGCAACCAAACCTTGTCACAGAAGCCACAGAGAGGACAGTGCTGATGGCAGCTCCTGCATCCGTCTGTGACCGGGGCAGGGATCAGCAACAAGGCACAGGCAGCAGGAGGGCAGGCAGAGGAGCCACCTCAGCTGGCTGCAAGAGGCAACATCAGTGCCTTCAGACTCCTGCTTCAGCACAGAACCACTGAGGATGATGTGCCCCTGTCTGTCAGCAAGGTTTGCCCCATCCAGCATTGCAAAAACACCGTGGACGCTGGCGGGAGCAGCAGGGAAGGGCAAGGACACGGGCTGGAGCACAGACTCCGCACTCCCCGGCTGTGCTACCAGAGTACACCCACCCACAGAGAGTTTGGAATTCCTCATCTCCCCTGGGGTCCAGGCAGAGCCTGGCTGGCACTGAAGACACCCTGCAGGCTTTCCCCCTCGGGTCCCCACGTGTGCCACGGCTGCACAGCACAGCGCGACAGCAGCGCTTCCCATCCGAGATCCCAAGCGTCTCCAGAGCGGTGAAATTTCAGCTGGAGTGCACAGACAAGGAGCTCCCAGGAGAATTTTCCCCTTGGGGGCCAGAAGGGTTTTTGGTTTTTTTTTTGAAGATGAGTGTGACGGCGAAACTCTGAGTTCTGCTGGCAGCCATGGAGAGCACCCAGGGAAGTGCAGTGTGAGGTGAAGAAGCAGCTGAGGCACAGCAGACGCAACAGAAACCCAAACATTGGGCATAGAAAAGCTCCTTTTCATGTTTTCCAACGCAACAGAGACGTCAAGGTGCAGAGAGCTCCTGGAGAGCCTCTGTTCCAGCTCCCGGAAAGCCTCTGTTCCAGCTCCCAGCAGAGCATCACATCAGCCAAAGATGAAGCAGCTCATTAGACATGCCAGGAGTCCCGCTGGCTGGATCCAAGCTTTTCCTCGTCAGGAAGACAACGTTTACATTTGCAGAGCTCAAACACCTTCCCAAGTGCAACCAGCCTCTTGTGAGAGGTGCTGCCAGCAGCGGCTCTGCCCTCTGAGCTGAACCAACGCAGCCAGCCACACACATGCTGGCTGAAGGTAGGACCTCAGTGACCCACAGGTCACAGCACAGCATTCCCTGCGGCAATTCCTGCTTGAATGGCCAATAACAGGCTTCTGCCATTTACAGCCACCATTCTGTGGGGTGCACATGAGTTACATTCCTGCAGGTACGTGGCTAATGGTGACTTCAGCTCCACGGAGCTCACGTGTGCCAAGCCCCGGACAGCACCGAGCTCGGTGATCCTGCCACCATCCACCACCAGCACCTGCCTTCTACCACCTCTTCCCACCACCCAGACAGCTTTGCCACTGTTATTAAAGCTCAGCTTGTAAAAGTCTCTTGCTCTTTCCACTCTTTTTTTCTTTCTAAGAACAAGCTATTGTGGCATGCTGACAAAATTAGACAGATTTACACGAGGGATTATGAGGAAATTGCCTGAAGCTCATTTCCACTAGTTCTCCGTAATTGGACTCGTATTTATACACACAAACATAAACAGTGAGTGCACTGAACCCATGTGTCACCATAAATACTGTCTGACCTCTGGCAAGGAAGAGATACAGAGGACAAAATGATGCTACTCAGCAGCCAAATTTTATCTGCTCTACCCACCCTTTATCTCTTCAAAGGGCTCTGATTCTTCCAAATTAATTTTCATTTTAAGCTCAGCCAAAAGCCTCTTCCTGCCCCCAGAGTTCACATTTTGGGCAGCTGCCCACACACAAGGGAGATCTTGAATACCAACAGATGAGATGTTCAGGGAGGCGGGCGAGCTTCTTCTGGAAACTTCAGTGTACAGCCAAGCAAAGGAGCTCTGAGAAGCCCACGTGAACTTGGGGCACAAACCTTCTGCGAGGCACCACCAACACCTGGAGCAGCAGTTCTCCTTGAGTCTTCAAAGGAAAGCCCTTCTGCATGAGCAAGTGTCTGGACTGCATGGACTGGGAGGTACTGGAGAGGCCACAAAGGTACTGAAGGACGTTCAAGAGTCCCAGGACAGGAAGAGGAAGGAGGGGAGAAGTATCCAGCCCAACACACATGTCAGCTGCTCTTCTTCAAACGTCCTTCCATGTACAAAGCAAGACTATAAGGGAGAACACCCCTGAAAGCATCACTGTCCTCTTTCCACTCCGAAGGGGAACCCATGTAAAGGAAGGGTCCAGGAGGTTCAAGGACACTACATGTATATTTATAAATATTTAACCTCATGGATGTCTCAACACACATTCCCTGTCTCCTCCTCTCCTTGGGTCAAGAGATTGACATCCAGGAACAGTCTGGGCATGTTAGAGCATCCACTTGGATAAAGTAGAGTATCCACTTGAAAGGAGCCCACCGTGTCTTTCAACCCTTCATCCTCCTCAGATGAAGAGCTCAACCCTCCTACACGAGGCTCCTGCAAGTCAGAATTCCCACTCTGCTCCGAGGCAGCGCTGGCTGCTGCCTCCATCCCGGAACGCTTGGGATCCTTCGGCACAAGAGGTGCCAGACAAACACCGCGGTGACGGCCCCAGCCCAGGGCTGCTGCTGCTGCCAAGGCACCGCCAGGAGGGAGGGAGGAAGGGGCCGGTCGCAGCGGGGAGCACACCGGAGAAGGGGGGCCCTTCTACAGGTCTGCAGACACCACAACTCATCTACACAACGGACTTCACCACCATGCTGACGGAGAGGAGAGAGGGCGAGGGAAACGGGGCCGGGCTGGACAGGAAGAGGGGGATACAGTCATGGGGAAGGGGAGGGGAGAGAGGAAGATAAATGAAAAACAGGAGTGAGAAAATATATAAGGAAATTAAAGAGACTGAAAAAAAATAAAATAATAATAATAATAATAAGTAAGAAAGAAAAGAAAAACGCACTCAGACAAGCGGACTCACAACTTCTCCAAGCGGAAGGAGGCATGGAACACATGCAGAGGATCAGCACATGGACAGTCTTTAAAGGGGAACCTGTTTTCTTTCAAGCGGGGAGCGAGGGCTGCTGCTCCTCCTGCACGCCTGGCGCCGATGTCCCTTCGCCACTCAACGCTACGCCACGGCCAAGCCCCCAGCTCCCAGCACTGGCAGTGCTGCCCCGGCAAGGGGGGCCTGGGGAGGCCACCCAGGGCAGGCTGCCGTGCCGAGGGGCAGGGGAGCTTGGTGCCTTGTCTGTGGTTTTTGGGTTTCCCTCTGCAGGGAGACGACAGCCCCCTTTTCCCTGTTCCGAGATGCACGCCGCATCCTAAGAGAAGAAGAGGGGAGAACTCCTTGTGCTGGCTCAGTAATGGCATCATTTATCCCTGCCCATCCATAAAAGCTACCTGAGCTTCACCTAGCAAAAGCCACCATGCTGCAGCACGGAGCTCACATGCTGCCCCTCCTTCTCCTCTCAGCTTTTAATGCTGCAGTAGAGAAATCTGGCTGGTCTGGTGGAAAATCCCTGTGCTCCACATGCACTGACAATTGTATGTCCCCAAATCATCAAGAAATTACTTGGCTGGACTCTCTACGGGATTCCTTGCTTATTAAGTGAGATTTATTTTTCTGGCTTCCCCTTTTGGGGGATAATGACTCTGGAGTCGCTCCTGTGACTGCAGCTCCCAGCAGCATCCCAGACTAGGACACACAGCTGCTCCCATCCTGCTGGGCAGTGTGACCCTGCTCCTCAAAATCCATCAGCCCACGGCAGCCAGCACTGGAGCCAGCTAGGATCTGTGCAAGAGCCACATCAGACTCAGACACGAGCCTGGACTCACCTCTGCTGTTCTAAAGCCATGTCTGCTTGTGCCCCTAATGCTGCCGGAGCAGGGAAGCAACAACAAACAGCCACATCCTTGTTGAGGGCTTCCCCATTTCCCAGAAAGCCTGGCACAGCCCAGATCTCACCAAGGCTTGGTGCCAGCTTTGCTCCTTATGGGATGCCCTGCTCTGGGATCAGCAAGGAAAAACAGAAGGAGAAGACGGCCGAGTGCTCAAGAGATTTGGAGGCTCAAACTGGACGGGTTTTGTCATGCCAACAGGACGGCTCCTCCATGGAGCACACGCATCCAACACCCCCTCCTCGCCAATCCTGCTCTCCCCACCCCAGAACAACCCTCCAGGTCAGCTGGAGGAATTCCCCTCCCCTGGAAACATCTCCCTGATTTCTCTAGGCATCCCATCCTCTCTCTCATGAGGCTCTTTCCCAGCCCAACAAGGCTCCTCAGGCTGTTGGAGAGCATCAGCCAGGACCTTGGCTCTTCCCAATGAAGGCAGCAAAGCTTAACCCTTTGTAAGGCCTGTCCTAAGGAAGTTTGGGTATGGCCAGGCCCTAGAAACAGGCCCATCTACAATCCCATCTCTCCTTTCATAACCAGCCTGGCTGATGGCCAAACAGGTCAGTGTTGCCAATCCTCTGGGTCGCCAATTACTATTATCCCGTCTGGATTTGGCAGTTTTAGTGATATTCTTCTGCTTCTAAGGTCTGAAAACCATCTCCAGATTACTCCATCCCAGTTCCAGAAATGCCCATGGCCATCTAGGAAACCACCCCCATGAAGGCAGCCCAAGAGGAATTTTCTTGGAAGAGTCTTTCAAGATCTGCTTAGGGCTGTTTAATTACAGCTGGGTCAGAAGAAGTCAAAGATTTCTCCAAGGAGAATTTCAGGGATGGAGGGATTTTACCATGACTACACTTGAGATGAGAAGGAAAAAACACCTTTCTGGCAGCCTGAGACCGTAGTTCTGCTGCTGCCAAGCATACAATCCATCTCAGGAGAAAGACTTCTCCCATTTTCTGTGGTTGACAAGACTTGGGAAAAAGAAAACAGATCCAGACACTGCTGGAAACAAGATTGTCCACGTGCTGGACTGCACCTGGAGACTGATTTTTGGAGCCCACTCTGAGCACGCTGTCTGCAGCTGGCTGCTCCAGATGTGGCTGTTTTTCCTGGATGCAGGGGGTGGCTGTGGGCTCCTCCTGGTTTGGATCATCTGGGACAACCCCACCTCAACACACACCTCCCTAACACCACACAACCCTCGTGCACCCTGCCAGGGCCAAAAGTGCCACAAGTGTCACCATCCCCCACGAAAGGAAGGGTGGCCCCAGGGAGACCGCAGCTCGGCTCATCCCAAACCCCAGCCCCAAAGGCAGGGGAGCAGTGTGTGCTGCTGGGAGGGGAAACCCAAAAGCCACAGAGACTGTGCGTCCAGAGGTGTTTCCTAGTGTTTTCGGATTCCTTATTCCCCTTTAAAGGAAGAGATGGTATTGGAAAAGCCCCTTCCGTGTCCCCTGTCATGCCCCGCTCCCGGCCACCCTCCACAGCACCCACACCATCCTTTCGGACATGGATCACCCTTACCTATTGAGCTGAGGAGAAGCTTGTCTCGACAACACTGCCCAGATAGCTGAGATTAATCAAAAACAAAGCAGTTATCAACACCCGCAAGGAGCCGAGCTCCGCAACACATCAGCACGTCAACAACTCCAAAGGAAAAAGGAGGGAAAGAAACCAAACTGAAACACAAACGAAACGAGGCTGGAGAAGAAAGGGGGAAAGAAACAGAAGAGAAAGGAAAAGAAGAAACAAAAACGATAATCAACAAAGCGAATGGATACACTGCATAAAAGCACGGACAACAGTGCTGCTCTAACACGGCTCTGTCCTGGAGCTGGCTCTCCTTGGCACGCCCTGCTAGGAGACGTGGACCTGTGACTACGTCCCTAACTGCATCGCTCCGTAGCTGGGTTTTCCAGAGGCACACAGAAGTCATTTCAGGCTCATTCAGCTGCTCTCCCTCCCCATCCTCTCTCCCCTGAGCCCTCCTTCCTTCCGTTCAGTGCCGGAGGGATTTGCTAAGGCCATAACGCTTCCAGGTACCAGAGGGCGGGAGTGAAATGCGGAGGGCACTGCGGGGTGAAACGCTGCCTCCCCCCTCCCCAAAACACAGCCTCTTCTCCGAACACCTCCGACCGCACCGGCTCCGCGGGGCTGGGAGCCCTGGCCCCCGACTCCTCTCTGCCACAAGCCGGAGGAGGGGGCTCGACCCCACCAGACAAGAAGCCAGAATGAAGCGAGACGAAAGGATGGGACGGAAAGCACGGCTACGGGGTCTAAGGTGCTGTGAAAGACGGAAGGAGAGAGGAGAAATAGAGAGAAAGAGAGAGAGAGAGAGAGAGAGAGACGCTTTTGCCTGGAGCAACCCTGGTACCTGGAAAACCAGCCGCTACTGTCTAGTGCAGCCACATCCCTCTTTAGGGCAGGATCTGAGCGTGCCGGCAGCCTCCCGATCTCCGCTGGGCTTAGTTTATTTTTATTTTTCCTCCTCTCCTGACATGCTGCTGGTGTGGCTAAGTCCTTGATCTCTCCCTGCCCGCGTCCTGGGGCTGCAGCATCCCTTTTGCAGGTGGGGCGGTGACCGTGATAGCTGTTTCTGTCATGCATTAAGCTCTCTAGACTCCGCGGGAAGGAAGAGGAGGAAGACAGAGGCGCGGCGGCGGCGGCCCTAACGTTCGAAGAAAGCCAAGAGCCAGCAGCTAGAAGAGGAAACAACCTCCAGTGACACCAGGACACTTACCTAAGCGAGCCAGGTCTTTGAACACCTGGTAGACGGCCCGTAGCCCGAGTTACGGCGCTCCCAGATTCCCAAGGGACCGGGAAGGTCGCCTGCCTAAAACCCAGCGCTCTCGGGCGGCGGCCATGCAACCCGTGCCTGTGGCACCAGCCTCTGCCTAGCAAAGCCCGCGGGACGCCGTCTCCAAAAGGGATGCTGCAGCGTGCCCAGAGAGACCCTACCAGTTGGGATGGTGATGGCAGGGAGGGAGTCAGAGGGAGTGGGTGAGGCAGGGTCGGGGAAGCCAGGAAGGGGCCGGGAGGGGGGTCACCACGGGGCTCACGCACTTACCCCGTGGCGGCTACCGTGGTGGTGGATGTCGGCTCCGGTTGGAGAATCTCCTCGCCAGCCCTCCTCGGAGAAGGGATGTCTCCGAAAACATCCATGGTGTCCACGGGCAGGGAGGAGCCCTGGGAGTTGGAGAAGCCGGTGCCCACGGGGGTGAAGGCGGTGGTCGGTCGGAAGCTGGGGCTGTCCCCGCGGCTGCTCGGCGCCGGAGATCCCGTGGAGGACGGCGTGGATTTGCGGGAGAAGCTGACGGCCGCGGGCGGCTGCAGCGTGATCTCCGACACCTCCGCCTGCTGGATGAGCCCCGGGCGGGGCCGGGCGCGGGCGGTCAGCTCCGGGGAGCTGTTGCGGGAGCTCAGGGGACTTTGGGTCAGAGGAGAAAGCCTTGAAGGTTGTAGCACCACCTGATGTAAACTGGGCTCAGCCCTCCTGACCTGCCGAGGGCTGGGCCGAGGTCGGGGTTGGGGCTCGTACCACCTGGTGTCCAGGCCGAATGTGCTTGTGCCGCTGGGGCCGACGGGCTCGGACGGTTCGTGGTAAGGCAACACGGGTATGCCCATACCTTGGCTGGTATGTCTTAGCTGCCCTTGACATCCCATGGGTTGCATAGGTTTGTCCTGCCACTTGGTGGTAGCGGGCACGGATGATTGACCCCTGCCCGGTGACTTGCCGGTCCAGCTCTTTGGTGCCTCCAGGGGCAGGATGCCCGAGTAGGATGCGGGGACCACCTGGAGGGAGGAGGGGGGCGGCCCCCGAGGAAGGCAGCCCGTGGGCTGGGAGCCCTCGGCCGCCTCGCAGGGCTGGAGCTGGTGGGGGAACGGCGCGGGGGCCAGCTCCAGGCTGCCGAAGGGGAACTCGGCCCTGCCCCAGGGCTCGGGGGACCGGCCCCCCGTGGGGGTCTGGGCCAGGGGCAGCGTGCTGTTGGAGGCGTTCTCCCCGTTCTCCTCGGGGATGGTGGGGTGTCCGAAGGGCCCCTCTGGGGGCAGCGGTGGGGAGGACATGACCGAGCTCAGCGGGCTGACTTCTGGCATGTAGAAGGGCGGCGGGTCCACCTCCCCGGGGCTGCTGCTGCTGAGGTAACCGTAAAACTGGTGGTGGAAAGCCCGGGGGGCCGGCGGGCGGGCCTGGCCGGTGGCCTGCAGGGTGCCGGGACCCTCCAGCGCCCGGTGGAACCGGGGGCTGTATGCTGGTGGCTGAAGGTAGGACTCCTGGCTGGAGGAGAGAGGGGTGAGCTGGGCTTTCAGGGCGGTCACGGAGGTGGGGACGACGGGGTCGTCGTTCTCCTCGTCCGACTGCCTGAACTCGGGGTACATGTCCGTCTCCTCCACGAAGGGGAAGCCCTCGATCCGCCGTGTCTTCAGGGAGGGCTCCATCTCTGCCGGGTCCATGACGAAGCGTCCGTCCGGCCCGCGGCTGATGAGCTCGATCGGGGTGGTGGCCTCGGCTTCGGCCTCCGCCTTGGAGACGCTGTACTTCTTGCTGCTGATGGCTCGTTTGGTCTTCTTGTAAAGGGAGAGCTCCTTCTCCTTGGTGGGGCTCAGCATCCGCTTGGCCTGCGGGCCCTGGTCGTCAGAGGACTCCGAGGGGGGCCGGAGCGTGCGGATGCTCTCGGGACTCACCTTGCCGGAAGACAACCTGGACCACAGGGGAGAAAAACGGAGAGAGGGGACGGTCACCCGGAGCGGAAAGGAGGCCTTCTTGCCCAGAAGAACAACTCTGGATCTGGAAAACACAGTGCTACCAGCTCTCCAAAGAGGAACTGCTGGGAGAAATTGGCAGGGGCTAACCACGATGGCAGAGTCTTGCCAGCAGCAGTGCACAACATCCCTGCTCCTCGGGAGGCAGCTCGGAACACTCGGGGCAGAAAGCTCACACCAACACCTCGCAACAAGCTCCACCAACACCTTGCAACAAGCTCCACAGCCCCACAGGGAAAAAAGACACATCCAGAGCTCACTTCCAACTCCTTCTGACGTTTCCTATGTCCACCTGAGCTATCCATGCCCAGGAAAGGCCCTGAGAAGAGGGACATCACGCAAATGTTCCCTCCCACAGAACTCAGCATCTCACTTGGAGATGCTGACGGATCATTTCAGACCAACTCTTTCTCCCATTCTCAACACTCAGACTTTAGGCTGAGTGCCTCAAAAGGCAGAGAGCACCAGAACGGTTCCCTCATCCCTATCCAGAAAGCCTTGAACAAACAGGATTGAGAGGCAAAAGACAGCAGATCCAACAGAGACAGTGCAGGTTATTTCAGTGCAGTGGATGAACTGAAAACAAGTAAGATTCAGATCCACCAGCACTGGGACATTTTGCAACAGTCCAGGAGCCAAAGCACGAAGTGTCCACATCCCAGACTCTTGCATTCCCACCGGGAAGATGCTCCTGCTGATTTGCAGCTACACATGCTTTTGATGGGCTCTGCAAGGAGCTGTGGCTTCTGCAGCACCACGATCCACCACCTCTGGGCACATGTGGAAAGAGGCTTCAGCAGGGCACTCTTCAGGAGAAAAGATGAATTTCCCAGGAAAAAAACAGAGCCAACAGAGAATGACTCAAAAACTACACCGAGCTGGCAGGAAGGACTCCATATGCAGCAGGCTAGTCCTTGTCCTAAGGAGCCCCTTCCAATTGGTGTGTAATTGAGTTCCACCAGCCAACTCCAGCTTTGGAAAATGTTCACAGATCCAACGGGGTCATCTCTTAGCTCAGTTTGCTCCATTTGTCCCTGCTGCTTTCTGCTCCAAAGCCCATTTGTCTCTTGTGAACTGCTGTGTTCCCAAAAGTTCAGGGAACACCCAAAAACAACTCATCAGGAGCAACCGAATAAGGATGAGATATTTCCATTTGAGCTTTGCAATGACTGTAGGAGGGAGGCACCTTGAAGACCCCACAGCATGGTGCCGCGGCTAAGACAGATACTTACGGGGACTCCAAACTCTTCCTGCAGTGGGTTATCGAGAGAGGAGGGTCTGGAAGAGAATAAAAAGGGGAAAGAAGAGAGAACGCTGAGGAGGCGCAACACGACAGAGACAAGACAGACTCAACATCAAGACAACAAAAGACACTCAACAAGAGGCCAAGGTTTCATTGCTCCAGTGCTTTAATGGTTGCTGACAACAAACAGCTCCCGTCACAGGGTCCTGCCCGTCCTGCTGCCGCAGCCCCACAGGCTGGAGGAGACGGAGCCGCTTCCCTGCCCTCTCCAGCTCCCCAGCCACCCTTTTCCCTACCAGCCGCTCCTGCATGGAGGCTGCAGCCCCAGCTTTCGGGAAGCAGAGCGGCAGGGTCTCCTTTGGGGTCTTCTCTAGCCCAGCACTGCCCGCTCCGGGCTGGGAGCAGCTGGAGAGCCCAGCTCCAGGGGGACCTGGAGGAGGTGAGCGGTGCCCCCCGTCTGCATCCCAGAGGACAGCCCAGCCCTAAACCCCCGGCTCTAGGAGTTATCACCACACGGGAGAGCTCCCTCGGAATTCCCAGGCTAGTTTCTCTGGCGCCTCTTCACCCACCCTGCCTCTCCCGCTCCCGACCACGGGCGCTTTCAGGCACAGCCGAGGGAGGAAGTCAGGGCTTCACCTGAGGACGCGCACGGACGAAGAAGAGACAGACAGGGAAGAAGGTTACGACCACAACACAACCAGGGGGGAGAAACGAGGAGGAGACAGGAAGGAGGGAGGAAGCACACCGGGAACGGACTCACCTTTCTTGCGCTTGAGCTTGCGTTTGCGTTGCTTGTTGACGAAGCAGGCGGCGAGTGTGCTGAAGAGGATGGCAGCAGCCAGGAAGCAGATGGTGGCAACGATGCCAGCCAGCACCGGGCGGGCTAGGCCCTCGTCCGTCAGGTCAGGCGGAGGGAAAACGTCTGGGGGAAAAAACACGACAATTCAGTGTTACACCTGCTGCCTTCCCCAAGGAGCTGCCACAGCGTGGGGCAGTGATAGTCCCAAGGAATGATAAATCTCTGTAAAGACCCTGCTTCCAAGCCAGCCCACCCAGGGAGAGCAATCAGCTCTGGTTCAGGGCCAAGGGATTTAGTGATCTCACACCAGATCACAGAATCACGGTTGGAAAGGGCTGTTAAAGGCCATCTAGTCCAACCCCCCTGCAATAAGAAGGGACATCTTCAACTAGACCAGGTTGCCCAAAGCAACCTGATAAACCTTTCTGTGTTAGCTGATGAACACCCAGGGAAGAAGCCTCCACACCAAACAAACACGTATTTATGCCTAAACACACACAAATGCAGCAAACCTGCAGTCACCTCTGGGCTGAATAACCCGCTGCAGCAGCACAAGGTATTTCAACCTCTTTGTCAGTGCTTCATTTCAGCTTTCCAATGAAAACTGGGCTCCAAACCCTTATGACACCCCTTTGCTAACCAGGAGCACATCTGAACCCCCAGCAGACCTCAGCCGTGGGCACGTGCAGGTGTGCACCCTGCACTTCTCAGTGCACACATTCCCTGTGCCATATCCAGGACCAGCACATTCCCCGCTGGAGCACGGGCTTTCAGCCTGGGAGAGCAGCTGCCTGGGGCCAGGCACCTGCCAAACCCCATCAGAAAAACTGGGCGTGAGGAGCAAGGGCAGCGAGCAGGGAGGCTGCAGCAAGCTCTCCACACCACGCCGGCACCACTTGGGGGCAGAGAGAGACCGCTGCATCGCAGCGCAGCGCAGCCGGCTTTTCCACGAGAGCCAGAAAATCCGGGCTCGCCTCATCCCCATCCCTCCCTGCTGCCCTCGCCTTCCCCAGCGCCATCACAACCCTCCTCCGCCTGCCCCTCGGCTCGAGGAGCATCCTCCGAGCTGGATGTGCAGGGAACACGCACCAACCGCAGCACGTTGCGGTCTCCCGCTCGCAAAGCTCTTTTCCCTGTGGACTCTGCACTGCAGTGCTGCGTTTCCCTCTCTCAACCTTTCATTCCCGTTTCCAGGCTGCACAGTGCCCGCTCGGAGCTTTGTTCTCCAGGCTCACCGCAGAGCCCGGGCGTGCTGGGCTCTGGGGATTTGTCCTCGCCTGCTCCCATCGGGAGGCAGCCCGGGGTCAGCGCCGTGTCCAGCACGCCCATCACAGCCCTGCACCCCCCTCAGCGCAGCTCACAGCCCCACAGCTGGAAGGAGAGGAGGAGCCGGCCCTCACCTGTACTGGACACGCCAGCGACGTTGCTGGGTTCGCTGATGAGATCCTGCATGACCGCCAGCACACGGAACTCGTACCAGGTGTCCTGGAACACCAAACACACCCGTCAGGGCCCCCACGCAGCCTCCAGCCTCATCTTAACAGATCCTCCAACATCCCCAGGAGAAATAAAACCCTCTAACACCACCTTTTTAATGTTAGCAAGTCAGGCTTTTATCCTTGGCCAGGGGGTGTGTGGCCAATAAAATTCTGGCCTCCACACAGACACAGATACAAAACTTTTTCATCTATTTTTATGTTTTCATCAAACAAAAATTATTGTTCGTTGGTCCTAAATTACACAATTCTCTTTCATTAATTAGTATTCTATCCTCTATTGGTTATTGATTTCTCGCTTCTTATGCTAATGAGTGCATATTTTTAGTCTTTTTAGTATCTTTTTTCTCCTATAGGGACTTTCCAATGTATACTGAGACTTTGTAAGTCTCTTTAGCTTCTGATTTTTGCGAAATGTCCTTGTGGTCCATAAATCCTACATTCCAACCTCAGCAATACATCCTTCTCTCCCAGGCTTTGTTCATTGAATCATATGAGAGTTAGTTTATCAAAACTTCAAGTTTCAGTCATTTCTCAAGCTATGCTCCTACAAAAGTAGCCTATGAGAACTTTGCGAAATGCTGGCTAAGAGTAACTGAAGAATAACACACTATTTATAATTTATATTTATATTGATTACGATTACTCAACACCATTATCTAAAATTATTAAAATGTTCTATCTTTTCCAACACTGGCCCAGCTCCTTGAAGATCCCAACTCAGGGATTGAGCCACTCCAAAACTTCCCCGGAGCTGCAGCAGATGGTGCAATATTATTGCAGAACCATGAAGGATGGAAAAGATCATTGAGCTGGCTATGGTGTGGGCAGCCCCTGCTCACCTGGGACAAGTCCTTGGCAAAGAACTCGTTCTCGGAGCCCGGGATGCCATCATCCAGGATCTCCCACTTCTCCGCCACGCGGAATTCCATGATGTAGCGGTCGATGGGGAAGCTGTGGTTGGCGGGAGGGAGCCACGACAGGAGGACGCCTTGCTGTGTCCGGTTGGCTGTTAGGCACCTCGGTGGGGTAACCAACACCAGAGGCTCTGGAGTTGTTACAGGGAATGCTGGGGACGGAGCAGAAGGGACAGGGACACCTCTGAGATGGGGCAGGCCAAGCACAGAAGATCCTCTCCCCCACGTGCCCCCAGCAGCAGAAGGGCCACAGCAGTGGTTCCCATATTCCAGGAGTTTAGGGCACGTCTTGGGAGTCTGGTCTCTTATCACAGAAAAAGGAAAGTGGATTTTCAAAAGGCACTGAACTAATGAGGCCGTGACTCCAGGCCTTCCTGCTTCCTCCCACCTCCACCTGAGAGCCCAAAGGCTCTGAGCTGTAACAAGGGAACTCGTGCTCTATTAATACCTCCTGATCCCAGCTGAACTTAAGGGAGATCTGAAAGGTGACTGGCACAGCACAGCTCTCCCATGCTGTCTCTCAGGACAAGCCTTCTGGAGCCTCATGCATCCAGCAAGGTCTGCGAGCTTCATCCAGGACCCTCCACAAACTATCCCCTACATGCCTGGAAACTACTGCTGACAATGATCATCTCCATCTCCAGCAGACAGGAGGCCCATGGAGCAAGGCAAGGGGCCCCTTCTCCTCACAGACCTCCCAAATCCCTTCCCAGCCCTCCCCTTGTTCCCAAGGAGAACCTACCTAGAGTGTTCACAGTGACCACCTCACTGAAGGAGCTGGTGCCCAGCTTGTTTTGAGCCAAGACACTGAACTGGTAAGCAGTCTCTGGTTCCAAGGTATCCACCAGTAGCCAGCTGGAACCAGCTGGCACAGGGAGAGACAGCCAGTCATGGGGTCCAAACTGGGCTCTCTTCATCCTGCCGAGAGAAAAGGGAGCATCCTCAGGGAAGGTGTCTTTGACAGGGAGGACGAAGAGGCAGCATTAACTTCTTATGCAAAAATGGAGCTTTCCCGAGCGATGGTTGGTTTGACAGCAGTGATGTGGATGGACGTGGGGCAGCCACTCACCACCCACGAGCTGGCACAGGACACCATCCCCTCGTGTCCCACCAGCTCTCAGGGGCACTGCCACCAGCTCTCCCCTCTGCCCTGAGCTGGGTCAGGGATAACAGCAGTGCCAACAGCCCCGCTCCGACGTGATCTCCACCACATTCCCATGGGGAAAAGTGGGAGCTGGAGCATTTTGGTGAGTGCTGCAAAGGGAACGGCTGACGCAGGAGACAGGCCCTGTTCCCATTTATACCTCGACATCTCCTGAGCCAGAGCCAAGTTCTCCCTCAGCTGTAGCCCTGTACATGTCATCCCACGAGAGACATTTAACTAAATCCCCATCTCTGCCACATTTGCACAAGTCGGGGGCTGCCAGCACAGCCTGGGGCACCACTCAGGGTTTGCCAGAGCAGCAGAGGCACTGGCAGGGAGTGCAGGACAGAGCCTTTCTGCCGGGGTCTAACCACAAACCCAGGGTGAAAAATGCTCCCAGAGCCATCCCAGTGCCACCCAGGAGCATGCAGCCGCCTCCACAAGCCACTAATCCCACCAGGATCCCACATCCCACTGCACTGCTATGATACTGCAAGTACTGGTGCTCGTGTTAGAGCGATGCTTTAGGGAGTCTGAGTCCTCAGCTGCAGGTTTTGGTGGTGTCACAGAGGGTTGGGGAAGGATTGGTGCAGATCCTCTATCCTGCACAGGTAAGGGGGCACATCTGCAGCCACCAGCACACAGCCAGGTGAATCCACCCAGAAGGAAAAGATGGAGAAAAGAGAAAAAATGCTGCTGTCCAGGGAGAAGAAGGTGAGGCAGAGAAGCAGCAGCAAGCCATGGAAACGAGCAGGTCGGTGGAGAGCCATGCACGTGCCGTGTGCCTCTGCCAAACCCAGGGAAAGCCTCTGGATCCCTGCGGCTCCAGCTGGGACTACAGCTCCCAGGATCTCCCAACGTCACGGAGGCAGGAGGGCAGCAGGGCAGCCCCTCTCCGGGGCAGCTTTCCCTGCAGTGTTTAATCCCACCGTCCTCACATCCCTCCTCCCCGGAGCTGCTGCAGGCAGGGACACACGAGAAGAGGGGCTTAGGGTGGGGAAAGCAGAGGGTAAATGCAGCACTAAACCGGGAGAACCCCCTTGCTGAGGGAGGACATGGCGCAGCTGGAATGCTGTGGTGGCCCCGGCCATCCCTGGGGAGCGAGGTTTGCATTTCCAGCCTCAACAACCGCAGACGCGGGAGGAGAGCACGAATCCAGAGAAAATGAAGCCGTGTTTTGCTGGAGCATCCCACAGCCACGGCAGGGAGGAAAATGCACGGATGGCACTCGGGATGGCACTACAAGACCCAGCTGTGTCCCAGATCCCTGGTCCCAGGGAACAGAACATCCCCCAGGGATCACACCCTAGGGTCAGGGCAAAACTGGTCACTGCCTCCCTATCCAAAGTCCCCACAGCTTCCTGTGGATTCCTTAATGTAAGCTTGGTGCAAACACTCCTTCCTGCTGGCTGCTCTCTCCCTGTGGAGTCTGGAAGAGCCACGAGGAGGCAGGAATCCGAGAGCAGGCTGCGGAGCAAGAGCAGCAGCAGCTGCTGATGCAGCCACGTCTCCAGAGCAGAGAGGTTTAACCACTCCTTCCCAAGGACATTTTCATCAAAGCAAGGTCTGCATCGCTCAGCTTGCTCCCTCATTTTCCTCCCTCCGCTCAATCCGTTCCTTCTTTCCATCTCCAGACAGACAACCCAGCCCCGGGCTGGAGCAGAGCAGAAATCATTACAGGCAGCCTTTCCCTCTCTGCTCTCTATCAGCAGTCTCCATCAGGGCAAATTAAGGCAAGGAAAGAATGAGAGAGCGAGAGGAAAGGCTGAAGAATGCCAGCCCAAGCCTGGAAAGGGAAGGCATCACCCCCTCCACATTTCCAAGGACGATTCTTTAGAAGATGACAATAGCAGAGCCCAAAGTAAACCCCAGCCTTGCTGCAGCTACATTTCTCCCTCCCCTGCCCCTGGGGAAAGGCACAGGGCTGAGCCTGGCCCTGCTGCAGGAAGGTGGGATGCACGCACTGGCTTTGGGTGCTGGGTAGCACAGGAGCTATGGGAGCAAAGCCCCAGGGGCTCAGCCCGAGTGCCAGGATCTCACAGCGGCTGGTCATGATCTCAGCTGGGATTTATCCACCTCCAGGGAGCCACAGAGCACAGAGAGAACATTTCTGCTTAGTCACAGCTCTTCCAGGACACACTCTCTAAAGGTTGCATTTTCCATCCTCTCCCTGGCTGTTAAGCCTCATAAACAGTTTATCTTGAAATTAGATGCCAGAGGCACAGCTACATGAATGCAAAGCATCTCCCGTGTACCACAAGCAGAGTAAAACCTGCTGGGGCAGACGGAGGCAGCACAGAAGGGAGAGGAAATATGGGAACTACACGATCCCACCACCACCACCCACCTCTCCGAGGAACCCCGAGAGAGCTCAGCCCTGTAAGGCCCACGGGCACAGAGCCGGGCACGCCACCCTCCCCACCCTCCTCCCCCCGCTGCTCGAAGCTCGGGTCGGCTAGGAAGGAAAAGAAGCAGAGAGCAAAGCATGCCAGGATGACTCACAGAGGGCCGTACCAAACTGAGAAAGTCTGCTCGTATCCACCGTCGTAGCCGGGCTCCCAGGAGACGTTGGCTGAGGTCATGGCGGCCACGACGTGCACGCTGGTCGGGGCGTGAGGGCTTGTCCCTGTGGAGAGAGGAGACAGCTTAGAGGGCAGCAGGACCAGGGCTGGGAGGGGTCTTCTCCCAAGCCATGGTCTGAAGCGACTCCTCTTGCACCAAGCCAAGGCCACCGGAATTTCTGCTGGAAATGGCAGCAGGACAGGTGGCCAAAACAACAGCGCAGAGAAAGGCAACTCCACCAAGAAACAACATTTAAAGCAGACATTGCTCTTAGAATCATAGAGTGGTTTGGGTTGAAAGAACTTTAAGGGACATCTACTCAAACCCTCCTGCCATGGGCAGGGACACCTTCCAGTAGACCAGGTTGCTCCAAGCCCTGTCCAATGTGACCTTGAACACTTCCAGGGATGGGGCAGACAAAACTTCTGTGCCGGGGCCTCACCATCCTCAAAGGGAGGAATTTCTTCCCAATACCCCATCTAAACCTTCTGTCTCTCGGTTTAAAGTCACTCCCCCTCTTCCTGTCACCACAGTTCTCTTTGTGGGGAACATCCCCATCTCCTGCCTTGCCTGGGCTGCTCTCCCCAGGCCCCTTGCCGCCCTGCCCGTACCTACGACAGTCAGGTGGGTGCTGGCAGTAATGCTTGCGACGATGTTGGTGGCGACGCACTCCCACTCGCCGTGGTCGTCCTTGCCGAGGGAGCGGATCTGCAGGGTGCCGCCGGGCAGCGTGTTGTGCTTGCTCCTGCTGGGCTTCCCTACCTTGGGCAAGGAGCAGGGTGGGGAGCCGGGCAAAGAGAGAAAAAACACGACTCAGCAGCGGGTTGTGGGGCAGGGCGAGGCGGCGGCGGGGTCACTAAGCTACCTGCGCGGCCCAGGGGACACCGCCGGCCACCGGCAGGGGATCCGGTCTCTCCGGTCGTGGCAAGGCAGACGGTTCCCCCGTTTCCGAGAGGACCTGGGGGGCAACGCGAGAGGCATGCGTCAGGAGGCTGCTGCTCAGCACTCACACACAAGCGGGAAACCCCACGGCACTCGCACGGACACCGAGCCCCGCGGCAGGGCTCAACCTCCGGCATCCAAAGCTGAAACCGCTGCGGGAAGGGGTACCGGCCACCCCAGCAAACCCCCTCCCGGGATGGGGAAGGCACAGGCTGCCTCAGGAGATGCCCAAACTGCCCCTCAGTCTCAGTCAGCGGCAGATGAGAGGCGGGGCCCTTCACGTCAGAGGTCTGGGCAGCAAGGGCCCCATGGGGATGTGCGAGGATGGCGTGCGTGGAGGCGCCTGGAATCTCTCAAGCCGAGCGGAAAGATGGATCTTGTAACAGCTCATCTACTCTCATCAGCCAAAGTTGTGCAAATCCCACGTTGTCCTGAGTCCTCTTCAGCTGTTCTTCATGTGGAGGACTCTGCCATCGACACCAGGACTCGTGGGTCGATGCCAAGCAGGAGGAGCAGAGGAGCCCACGGACACATGGGGTTACCAGTGCCAAGCCTAGGAGTCCTTCAAGAGACTGGTCAGCACTGGTGGGCTGATGGGGAGGGAGGGACCTGGTTTCTGCCACTGGCAAGCTGAGCCCAGCCCAAGCCAGCCCTGACTGGAGTTGGAGGGGATAAGCCCAGAGCCGCAATGTGAGGAGGACCACCAGAAGGCACAAGTGGGATTGGAAAGAAACCTGACTGAGACTCGTGAGGGCAGAGAAGGAAAAATAAGATGGAGAAAGAGACTAAACAGCTAAAAAGCTTTCGGCAGGTCACTTGCAATGCGTGCAAGTCATGGTCCTCCTCATGCTGCTAAAAAGGGACCCAGAGATCCAGCAGCTCAAGGATTTCTCTTCCCACAAGGATTGGGAATGGTCCCACTGGGTGACACAGGGACCCAGCTCGCTCTCAAGAGCCCCAAGTAGGGGATGGAAGGTTTGGAGGGAAAATCTTGATGGGACAAAGAGCCCAGGAGGTCTCCTGTAGAGTGGCTTTCCTATGGGAGCAGTAAAGGTGGGAAGCAAGAGGAAGGCTGCAGGAGGACTGGAAAGCCCCCACTCTTCCCAGGCTGTGCCACCACACCCTGCTCTATGAAAAGGGACATCTTGAAATCTTTATATCCAGTTCAGGATCACAAAAACAGCTTCTTCCCAGGGTCTTTGAAGTCACGGGGCAGTAAAGCAGCTGCTGGCCGGTCCAGAGCCAAGAGATCCCTGGATGTGCAGTGGTGACACATCCCCTCCCTCCACGGGAGGTGCGTGCTGCAGAACGGCATTGCCACAACTGCCACGTCCTGCTGGTGACCACCTGGGAGCCAGGCAAGGAGGAGGGTGTCCTGTGGGCAGTGCTGGCGAGGCAGAGGACGGGGTCGGGGCAGGGGCAGTGTTTCAGCTTTGCGGATGCTGCCGTGTCGGTTTCCCGGGATTACTCGGTGGCCACAAGCCGGGCTTCCCCCACCCACCTGCGGGACAGGACGGCAGTGGCTCAGCCCAAAGCGAAGCAGCTGTACCTGCAGTTTGTTCTTACCGGGACAGAGTGTGGCTTCTCTGTCTGCAATATTCACCAAAAGCCAAAGGCACTGCAGATTTGTCTGGCAGGCCGGGTACCTTTCTCCAGGCGATGATGGGAAAGGGGTCTCCGGCAGCAGCGCAAGGAATCAACAGCTCCCTCCCTGCCTCCTGTCTGTACTCCCAGCCTGGTAGCACCGTGAAATAGGGGGGGTCCTGCAGCCAAGGGGAAAAACAAGGAGTGTCAGTCCCCCCAAATTCCCATCACCAAAGCCAAGCCTTTTCCAAACCAAATCCCCATTCTGGGTAAGCTTGAGGCATTGCAAGGAAAGCTGTGTGGAGAATGTGTGCTGAGGTGCCTCCATGGCACACCGAATTACACACCTGGAAGGAGATTCTCTCCACAGAGCCACTGCACTAAAGCACAGAATCATGGAATCCCAGAATGGTTTGGGTTGGAAAGGTCCTTAAAGCTCATCCCATTCCACCCCCTGCCATGGGCAGGGACACCTTCCACTATCCCACGTTGCTCCAAGCCCTGTCCAACCAGGCCTTGGACACTTCCAGGGATGAGGCAGCCACAGCTTCCCTGGGCAACCTGTGCCAGAGCCTCAGCACCCTCACATGGGAGAGTTTTCTCCCAATATCTAACCTAAATTTCTCCTCTTTCAGTTTTAACTCATTACCTCTTGTCCTACCACTACAGCTCCTGCCAAAGAATCCCTCTCCTGCTTCCTTACAGGCCACCTTCAGACACTGGAAGGCTGCTGTGAGATCTCCACACAACTTCCCCAGGCTGAGCAGCATCTTGCCTTTTACCTCCTCGAAACAGGAAGAAACCCACCCACATCACATCAGCCATCAACCTGCTTTCCTCGCCCTGGCAGCCGCCCCGGCGGATGTGTGTGTCTGGTACACAAAGCGTTATCGTGTGAACCTCGGCGAGACACCATGAATCACCACGGCTCCCTCCCAGGCACAGGACTCCGTGTTTAGGGAGGGAAGAGGCAGCAGCTCCCAGCCCAGCTGCACCGGGAACTGCACTGGGAGCCCAGCGCGCCCCAGGCTCCGCACGCAGCCGGAGCACGTGGAGCTCAAATCATCCATTTATTAAAATCCTCCTGAACCCAAGCCCGGGCCAGCAGGGCTAAGTGTTTTGTTGGCAAAGGGGACATTCCAGGGAGATGTTCCCTCAAACCACCCCAGTCCAGTGGCAAAACCCGTGCTGCTGCTCCAGTGGGATATTTCCAGCTACACCAGACAGGGTGCCCTGGGGGTTTGCCTGTGCTGGTGGGAAGCACATCTCCAACCCCCAGCACAGATACGCCCTCACCCTGGAGCCTCTGCTCTTCCCCACACAGCCTCGGGAGCTGCTCCCGGCACAGGAGGACACTGCTCTCGGCAAACCCGCGGGATTTTGGCAGCAGAGTTACCTTCAGTACCAGTCGGGCAGGGGGAGACTGGCCCATCGTACCCAGGGCGTTATAAGGCACACAGGTGTAAGTGCCGAGAGCATCTTCAGTGGCCTCCTCGATCCGGATCGACCCGTCTTCCAGCAGGTTCCAGCCGGAATACTGCAGCAGAGAGAACCAGGGAGCTGACTTATCCAACACCCACCACAGCTCCCTATTTCCCCTTCAGTCAAGCCCCCCACCCACGCCCAGGGTGGCCGTCAAATCCCTGGGAGATTCCCAATCCTACTCCCAACATCCAAAGCATCTCCTCAACAGAGAGAGGAAGCCTGGGCAACATCAGCCTGTCCGAACACAGCCAGGCTCCTTCATGTAGCCCAAAAGATTTAAGATCAGAATCTAACACTAAATAAAACTTGTTCTGGAGTGGGCAAGACAACTCCACGTGGAGGGCTGAGGGCACCAAGGACCAGGAAGCCACAGCAGCAACAGCTTTAAATGGAATTAAAACTTCAAATCGTTAATATTTAAGCAAAAAATTTAAAATATTGAGTGTTTTCTTTAAATATTTAATGGCTAATATCCTTGCTCGGACTATCAAACCATGATTAGGAGAAGATGTAGATTTGTTAAAAGGGTCTTTTAACCATCAGTTGCCATTGGAAAAATAAACTAGGGCCATGAGGAGGTGACTTTAGGGGGAAGGAGGGATCAGGTGTGGGAGACAGAGTGTCCACAGGCACCGTAGGCTTCACGCAAGAACTGAAACAACTCTGTCCGCATCTGATAAGGAAAATCAGCATCCTCCCATCCATGGGATTCTTCTCTCCCAACAGAAAGGGACCCACAGGGTGCCTGGTGGTGCCCACTGGTGTTTGCCAAGGACAGGAGGGTCTGCACCTCCCTCCCCTCCCCGGGGGCTCCGTTACCTTCTCGATTCGCAGGGGACGCCCGTCCTTGTTCCACTTGACCAGCGTGACCGGGGGCTCCGCCTCGACCGGGCAGCGGATGTATCCGTGGATCCCGATGGGAACGTAGATGATGGGGGGCATGTTCACCACGCGGGCAGGATCTGCGAGGGCAGCAGCACCAGGTCAGCGCGGGGAGAGAGCCCATCCCTCCCCCAAGCACGGCTCCAGAGGATCTACCTCACTTTGGTAATGAATTCCCAACCCAGCACCACTGTGGCTCCCACAGGCTGTTATCCCAGGTTTGCTACACACAAATCCACCGGAACACCCAGCATTTCTGTGAGGCTTTGCTCATGTCCAGGGTGTTCCTACCTGGGGCTCGTTATAGACTGCATTTAAGAAGAAATGTGAGCTATGCCTGCTCCCAATTACACACCAACCTGCATCCTGCTTAAGCCTGCGCTGCTCCATTACAGCACAACACGTGCCAGGTGTGATGCACGCCTAGCACAGCTTGATTTTACACACCAGCAAAGCTATTTCAACTGCCAAGCCTTAAAACACACCCAGATGGGAAAAGGGATCCATGTCCAGCCTGCCATGAGTCCTCTACCTCCCATATCTGTTTGTACTTGTGCCTCATCGAGGCTGGGTCATGTTGAGCAGCAGCCACCTCATCCTTTCCAAGATGCAAAAACCTTAAAATACGTATCTAACCCCCCCCCCACGCTGCACCACCCACGCAGAGAGGTGTCTCGCAATCCTCCAGTCTAGAATGTGTCATTAACAGCACTTCCAAGAGCTTTTTAATTAAGTGCGAGTGGGTTGAAGAGAATCTAGACTTTCTTTAATAAGAAGCTTTTTTAAAAAATGTTATTTTTAATAAGAAGAGTGAGTATTTCTACAATCTCGTCTAGACACTGGCAGCACGAGGTTATGGGAAAATCCTGATGGGGCTTACGCTGCATTAAGGGATAAATGTGGGGGTTTTGGGGTGCAGCATCCCTGCACTGCTGATGCAAAGTGGGGTGTAAACATTAAGGTGCTTAACAGGAAGGGATGGAAGATGTGGAGGGGTCTTCTCCATATCGCTTTCTTGGGGCAAAACCAGCAGAGTTTGGGAGCTCTGCTCCCAGCACGTCACCCCAACCACTCCCCCAAACCGCGCGCCCCCGGCAGTGGCACCATAACCCAGATTGCCCAGTGCCACATATGGAGCAAGCTTTACCCCCCTCTGCTTAACTCCACCTCTTAGGAAATGTAATCAAGGACTCCAGCAGCGCGGGAGAGGGTAATGGGATCGAGCCTTTCACTACTAGGTCACTGGCCGGGGGCCAGCCCAGCCCACTAATGACCCAGAGCTGTGTCCCCATCCGCTTGGGAGGCTGGGAAGCTCCGTCCGGAGGCATCAGCCCCTGTGTGGACGAGGTTTGCTCAGGAGGAAAAGGGATTGTGGCACCAAAAGCCGAGCACCCTTCCTTCCGCGGAAGCCTGGCCGAGCGGCAGATTGTCCGAGCGCTGTTTTCCCTGCCATTAGAGCTATTTTTAACAGCTATCAGCCCTGACAAGCGGCCCTGGATTAGCGGCAGGGCAGATTTAATGGCCTGAGGCCACAGGCTTTCCCAAGAGCCACCCAGCCAGGCACATCCAAGCCCCAAATCACGCCTGTGCCTGGGCACAGCACCACTCGCACCATCTCCTTGCCCGCTCTTGCCCCTTCATCCATCCTCACACATGGACCTCCCAGCCCTCCTCTCTGAAGCTCCCCACTAACCAGCACCAGGTCTAAAGGCAGCAACAGCTCTAAGGCAGCCTTGGAAAACCCACGTTGAGAGCCCACTTTGCTCAGGCCTGTCTTTCATTATGAAATAAAAGCGCCGCAGTCTTTTCGAGCAGAGCAATATTGCAATTGGAGCGGCGGCAATTGAGGCCATTACTGTGGAATGCCACAGGATGCCGGTGGCACACTACCCATTACCGCCCGGGGATTCCGGGAGAAGGAGCGTGGGAAGCAACGCTCCTGCTACAGCCCTTTCTCCCCCGCCTCTTTAGATCACTTACCGCCTGAAAAATGTGACACGCCGAGCTCCGGAGCTCGCGGAACAGCCACGCCACAGGAATAAGCCCCCAAAATGAACACCAAAAATTACACGCTGGCACTGAGAGCCCTGACCCCGTGCCTCCCAGCAGGGTGAGGACAGTGAGGGAGCAGCCATGGGGTGATGCTCACCTAATTAAAAATCACTTGTAGCAAAGGTGGACACCGGTCCCAGCTGAGCAGTGTCACTCAGGATGCTCAGACCATTTGCTTTCTTGTCTCCCACACCCATGTGGGATGCTCTCAAGCTTTTTCGCTGAGGATGATTCCGTGTTCATCCAAAGGCTGCTGTCACATCAGCCTGATTCTCCCAGTGTCATACCAGGACAAGAGAGCCTCTGGGGCTGCCTCGGAGCCAGGTGATATCAATCCCAGCCCCCTCCCTGCACTCACACTGCACTGTCAGGTAGGCAGAGGCTGATGGTGAGCGGCCCAGGCTGTTGCTGGGGATACAGGTGTATTTTCCAGCATCCTCTGGCTTGACACGGAAAATAATCAGCGTCCCGTCGATCAGGATCCGCACCCTCAGCTTCAAGTCGCTGCGAGAGAAGAGGAGAGGACGATCACGGGGAGAGCCGGGGGCAATGCCCAACACAATCCCAGCTCCCAGCACAACCCAGGAACAGCAGCAGGAGGACAAGCTGCCTCGCCAGCTATAAACTCACTTCTTGAAGTAGACGTTCTCCTCCTCCCAGTACCACAGGTAGGTGAGGTTCCCAGGATAGGCCTCGGCCTGGCAGGTGAAGAGCGCATCCTGGGAGATGTTGACTGTGATGTTCTCCGGAGGGGAAACGATAAAGGGAGGTCCTGGAGGGGGGAAGAGGAAAGTGTCACTCCCAGCAGTACAGCTGTCCCCACAAAGGTTGCTCAGGCTCAGCTGCATCACAGCATTTTGGCTGGGGGCTGCTGGAGGGCTCCGAGCCAGGGGTGGCCCCAATCCTCTGAGAACCACAGTGACTCTGTTATTCCCAACCCTTACCCTAATCACTGGGCTGACTGAGAACCACAGCGACCCTGTTATTCCCAACCCTTTCCCTACTCTCTGGGCTGACAGAGAACCACAGCGACCCTGTTATTCCCAACCCTTTCCCTACTCTCTGGGCTGACAGAGAACCACAGCGACCCTGTTATTCCCAACCCTTTCCCTACTCTCTGGGCTGACAGAGAACCACAGCGACCCTGTTATTCCCAACCCTTTCCCTACTCTCTGGGCTGACAGAGAACCACAGCGACCCTGTTATTCGCAGTCCTCTCCCTAATCTCTACAGCTTCGAGGAGGGGATCCACGCCCATGGTGCTTCTCCCAGGGCACACAAGGACATGCCTCACTTCATCCCCAGCACTTTTCCAGGAGAGTATCACCCACAGGAGAAACCCAGAGGGAACACAGCAAACTGCCAGGAGCCAGCAGCTTGCCACTGCCACAAAAGCAGAGCAGAGGACACCCCGTGCTCCTCTCTCCTCCGGTAGCTGTTGACCTAATTAAAGATTTATTTAATAAGAGAGGGAGCAAGGAGCGGGAGGCCTGTCATGCATCACCACTGTCTGACGAGGCGCTTCATGACAGCCTCAATCTTCTCCCCGCTTCCCAAACAAAACCGAGCTGCCATCAGGGCCTGGCTGCTCATCAGCACGGCCGCCGCCGCGTCCCAATTAAGCGGATTCCTCCATCCTACAAACCGGATGCAGAGCCACGGGGCAGCCAGCACCATGGCAGGCACACAGGCCCTGGGGGTCGCTCCGGGGTGGCCCCACAGCCCTGTGACCATCGGAGATCCCCCCATCCCGGCCTCCCAGGGGATGCCGAGGAGGTGGAAGGTCTCACCTTGGACGAGCAGGCGCGTGGTGTGCACGGCCTCGCCCTGGATGCTGTAGGCCCGGCAGGTGTAGGCACCTCTGTCCTCCCGGCTGACCGAGAGCACCGTGAGGCTCCCGTCGCTCACCTGGGAACAAGGGAAGACCCTGGAGCGTGGGCAGGGACCCCCAGGGGGATGGGGGAAGACCCTCCCTGCTTCCCACGGCAGAGAGCTGCCGGCGCTTTTAGGGCCGGATGAGAGACGGGTTTCCCCGCTCTGCAAGACTGGGGATATTAATAAACCAACACACGCGTTTCTGCTCGACGCCAAGGGGAAGGGAAAAAAAAACCCCATAAAATAAATAAATAACCATCCCAGCGCATTCATCTCCCAGAAGTGACTGGCAAGCAGCAGGCTCCAAACCGCTCCTGCCAAGTGCCTCGGCACCATTGGAGCTTCACAAGGAGCCTTGCTGGAGTATTCCCTGCCCCCCAAGGACCTGCTCCATCGCTGGGGCATGAGGGGGAGACCCCGGCTTGGCCACCGGCCTCCCTGTGGGGCCACCTCTCAGCTGGAAGAGGAGTGGATGGATTCCCCCTGGGGACACAGCAGAAGGATGGACAAGGGACTGTCACCCTTGGGGTAGCAGCACCCCCATGCACAGGGAGGCCTCCCAGCCAGGCTTCCCCCCCACCTCATTCTGCCTCATCCTTCTATTTCAATTAGTAACAAATGATTCCTAATTACTCTCATTAGTGTCTGCGCTGATTCCAATGCCTGATTTACCAATTACAGCTCAGGGGGGAATCTCTGCCTGGGAGCCTCTGGGATGCAAAAAGGGTCCTGAAGGGGAGGGGAGGAGGGGAAATCCTCCCTGCTCAGCCCTCCCCTGCCCCAGCCCTGCTGCGTCCATCCCTGCTCGGGGGGACAGGACCCCAGGCTGCAGCCTCCACCCCACTGCCACGGTCTCGGCCCCTGGGCTGAGACTGCAGGGAGCAGGTCAGGTGCAGAAGCAGGGCCGACCCAAGCACTTGGGGGGTCTCCAGCCTGCACCCAAGGGCTGGCAGCGTTACAGGCTGCTGCTCAGCAGGGATGGGGTGGGGGAAAACGGGCATCTCAGCAAGGAGAAGTGCTGAGAAAGCACGGCTGGCTCCAGGCGCGGCGGAGCTGCTGCCACCACGCTCCTGTCAATACTGTCCCTGCCAGCTCCCCGCCCAGGAGTCCCCACGGCAGCCCTGCCCCACCTACCTGGTACTTGCCATTGGGACCCAAAAGGTCGCCCTCTCTGAGCCAGGTGACGATGGGCTTGGGGTTCCCGAACGCCATGCAGGTCAGGGTGACGCTGCTGCCCTCCTTCGCCTCTACGTACTGCGGCGGGGTCTCCGTGAACGTGGGGGGAGCTGGGGGCACAGGAGACCACCGTGACCCCCCGGGTCACCCGTGGCCACTGTGGGCCTGGGGGCACACGGGGACAGAGGGGAAGCTGCTGCCTGCAGCACACGGGGGACACTCTGCACATCCCCTCAGCGGGGCTGGGACCGCCCCAAAGGCAAAGGGGGCTGCAGGGACAGGGGTGTCCCTGGGGACACCGACCAAGAGGTGCCACATCGCACCCCAGCCTTGTCCCCTCTCCTCCCCACCAGCACCACGTCCTCCCCCCCACCCCGTTGCACATTAACTCGCTGTTGTCAAAACAGGGGAAAACACCGCAGTGCAGATCGAAAGGCTCCTTCCTGATGAAAGGCTGGCAGGATTACAGCCCGCCCCTAATTACCCGCGGTTGTTAAAGCCCACTTTAGAGGAAGACAGGTTGGCAATTTAATCTGCTTGGGGAAAAAAAAAAAGAAAAAAAAAGAAAAGGAATTATATTTTGTTTCTCCCCAAATGATTTTTATTTTCCCCCTAAGAAAATTAAGCGTTGTAATGCGCTGGGGGAAAGCCACAGCCCTCACCCTGAAAGCAATTCCTCGGGCTGGGAGGATTATTGTTATTATATTGTTATTAAGCCCCTGCACGCCCCGTGCTGCATAAAACCCCAAAACTGGCCCATTTTGCCAAGGGGAGGGACAGGGTATCTGGGGCCATTTTCCAGCCCCTCTGGCTGGCGGTTTGCAGGATCCGTGCACGTGGCAGAGGTGAGCCAGGCACCACCATCCTCCTCCTTCCTCCTCCTCTTGCCCTCCTTCCCAAGCCCCCGGAGCTCATTAGCAGGCTGGGGGAAAGCAGGAAGCAGCAGGCAGGGCAGCAGGCAGGGATGGGGCTGCTGGCCTGCACAGCCCTGCTTGCAAAGCTCCCACTCACTAATTGGGCTCAATTAGGTGGCTCTGCTCTGTCCCACAGCACAGCCATCCCCCCAAAGGTTAAATTAATTGCTCAAGGTCAAGGCAAGACCAGCGAGGAGCTGCCAGTGGCCACATCTCTCCAGCCACCCCACTGCAGCAGGAGAGGCACAGCCCTGCTGCTGGGCTAAAAATAAAGATCTCTCTCCTGATGCAGAGAATGACAATTTGCTAATTAGTTTAATATACAGCCTTAATAAAATGAAAAAGTAATTTGAGTAAATCTGAATTTCAAGAAAACAAAGATTTGATTTTCTGATCTGTTTGTTGAGAGGAGATTCATTCCCAGCCCCGGTTCTTGATGTCTGTCCTTTAAACAAGCTCTGCGTAATTAAACTGAGGAATCCCTAATAAAACTTTGTCCCTTTTGAAGTCACGCCCTGGCTGGAGCAGCCAGCCCGGATGGCTTCAGGCTTGCATGTCTGCCACCCACAGATGCCATTGAGGCCCAGCGTCCGCCAGACACCCAGCATCCACCAGAAAGCCCATTTTGGCACCGCACGGATGCCGCAGCCCCCGCCCCGCTCACCATTGACCGTGAGGTGGACCCAGCTGCCGTTGTGGAAGGTGTCGTACTGCTGGTCCAGCATGAGCACTTTGCACTCGTACCAGCCCTGGTCCTCGGAGCGCACCTGGTCAATGCGCAGGGAGGCTTTGTCGTGCAAGCTGGCTCGGCCTGTGGGAGAGCACAGCCTTGGCACCATGTCCCCGACACCAGAGCAGCCCCCAGAGCATCGCTGCTGGGTACACCCCATCCCACACTGGAGCAGCCCCCAGAGATCACTGCAGGGGACCCCCCCTCCCAAAGTGGAGCAGCCCCCAGAGGTCCCGGCAGGGGCCCCCCCATCCCAACCTGGAGCAGCCCCCGGAGATCACTGCAGGGGACACCCCATCCCAAACTGGAGCAGCCCCCAGAGATCACTGCAGGGGACACCCCATCCCAAACTGGAGCAGCCCCCAGAGATCACTGCAGGGGACACCCCATCCCAAACTGGAGCAGCCCCCAGAGCACCACCACAGGGGACACCCCATCCCGGTGCTGGCATCCCAGTTTGGGGCTGGCTGAGCCTCATAGCGCGGTTGCAGCCAGTGGTGCCAGGCCGGTGGTGCCAGGCCGGTGACACGCTCGCCTGTTTGGGGACGGCAGAGCCAAGCTGCCAGGGCCAGGCAAGGTGCCTCGAGCAGTGTCTGCCCACAGCGACACCGGCCTTCTGCTCCCAGCCGGGGGCTGGCGGCAGCACAGCCGGCACACAGGCGTGCCCCAAAGCTTTTCCCCGCCCGGGAGACTCCAGGAAAGCAGGGCGGCCCTGAGCTGACCCCGTGCACAGCCCCAAAAACTGGGTCAGGAGCAAAGCTGCCCAAATCTCTGCCCTGGTGCACTGGCCACCGGGCTGTGGCACCACTCATTCCTGAGCTGAGTTTGGCAGGGCTCAGCTGGTGCATCTTCCCTGCTGCAGCACTTCTTAGAGAGCAATTTGGACAGAGAGCCCCATAAGACCCAGGGCAGCATTCCACAGGGAAAAGGATACCACAGTGGGTCTGTCCTGCCACACCAGCCTCCACAGGGCTGGTTTCCAGCTCACAGATCCCACCAGAGGACACCGGCCACGTGTCACAGGCAGCACATTGGCGAGCAGCCACATGAGTTCTGCAGCTCCAACCTGTCACCTCCACCCAGCACGTGGCCCTGGCTCCATCCCCACCGTCCCCCCGGCATCCCTCCCCAAGCTCACAGCTGCTCCGGGGTGCAGCGGCAGCAGCAGCAGCCACCGCCACCACGCGTCACCCTGGGTTTCTCTGCCTCGCTTGCTCCCGTCCCACGCAGCCCAGCTGGCTTCCTAACGCTGCTGCTTAATTAAAACCAACTGGGTGGAAAGCGAGCAACGAGAGGCAGAGCCCGCGTGGTTTCCGACGGAGGAACGGATGGAGCGGAGCTGCGCATCCCGGGCCGCGCCGCAGCCGGGCCCCGGCGCCTTCCCCTCGTCCCCCTGCGCCCCCAGGACTCACCGGCATACTCTGGGTCGACATGGGGAGGGTAAAACCCAAACTTGATGAAGATGGGGATGGGGACGCCGAACTTGAACCACTCCACGACATAGGGAGGGGGCTGTCCCGTGAGCGGGTGGATCACGTCGCATCCCAGGATCACGCTCTCGCCAGCGCGAGCGGTCACGAACTCGGGCTCCTCCCTCGAGCCAAGGGCACCTGCGAGGGGGCGAAGGAAGAAACTGTGGCTGATCCCACTGCAGGTCCCCAGCATGGGACCAGGACCCCAGAAGAGCCACAGCAGTAGCAATGCCCGTCCCCAGCCACCTGTCTCCAACAAGGGCAGCCTGTGGGTCTCCCTTGCCCCAAAAACGACAGGGGGTCCCAAGCCCTTACTCTCAGCTCCAAGACCACCCTGAGCTACCACAGGAGTCAGGACAGTGGCCATCAGGACCCCAATGCTCCAGGAGAGCTTCCCAGCCTCTGCATCAGGGCAAAGGTGATGCCCAGCGACCCCACAGGGGTTCTGGGGACCCCTGCTCTCAGTAGAGGGGCACAGAGCATGCCTAGCACTGCTCCCCACCGAGCTGCACCACCTGGGCTACCCCGTATCCCTGTGGCAGGGAAAAGGCTGCTGTTAGCTCATGCCCCTGCGTTCTCCAGTGAGCGGGACTGAGCTCATAGGGACCCCTGACCACAGCTCTGCTGTGCCAGCCCACGGATCCAGCTCTCCCACCAGGGTCAGGCTGGGCTGGGTCCCCGGAGCCTCGATACTCCTGCCAAGCCCACACGTCCTCGGGCATCCCCGAGAGCCCGAAGCCTGAAACCCGTCTGCGACCTGCCCTGTGTGTCGGGTCTGTCACCCTGCTCCTCCCGGCTGGGTAATTACAGGGGACTTTGCTCTCAGCTCCGAGGCTGCTCCACCCCGGCTGTGCCGCCCTGCTCGCTGCAGCCTGGCGTCATCCTGCTCTGCCAGCAGCAGCAAAGCTGCATCCTCAGCACGGCGTTCAGACAGGGAGAGAGAGGGAAACCCAGGGCTGGGGGGGAAGCCAAACAGGGGGTCCCCAAAACTAGGTTTAGACCCACATCGCCCTTCGCATCGAGGAAGGGTCCCCCTTTTCCGGGCACAGGCGGCCGCTGGCTGTTCCGGGGGGGGATGCTCGGGGAGGGATGCTCGGGGAAGCACGTTCCCACTCCTCCGCGCTGCTCCTCGGGGCCGCCGGTGATTGGCGGCGAGTGACATCACCGCTTCCCCGCCGCGGGAGCGGAGCATCACCGAGCATCACCGGCTATTTTTGGCTCCGGCACAAGCGCGTACCGGCGAGAGGCCCGTGCTGTGCCACCCCACGGGCCCACCAGCCGAACGTCCCCGCGGGAAGGGCAGCGGGCAGAGCTGGCCACGGCTCGCACATGGCACGCACAAGCTGTGCCGCTGCACAGGGTCACAGCCCGATGGTCACCCAAGCGTCCTCAGCCCCCACGCCACCAGCAAACTGGCCACGGGGGGCTCTTTAACTGGGAGGGCTGGCTGGTGGCACGGGGTGGGTGACGCCGGGGTGCAGAGCTGCGAGCCATCTGCAAGGAGCAGATGCTGCATCGCACACCCACTGCAGGCACCCGGCCCCGCTCCGGGGGTCCCGCAGAGCTGGGGGTCCCGCACGACCACGGATCCGCCCGGACCCCACCGGGGCGGGGGGAATTGCTGAGCACACACGTGCAGTGTGCACGCACACCCCCGCACACGCTTTGCACCGCCTCGACAACACTCTTGCACCTTTCCATCCCTCGTTAGCGCTGCATCGCCGATAAGCTCCCATTCGCACCCTGTCAGCAGGGACGGTGTCAGCCCTCCCCTGCCACCTCGGCACTGAGCTGTGAGAGCCCGTCCTGACCCCGCTGTGCCATCCGGGAGGGCGAGGGGGGCTGCGCTGCAGGGCTGGAACCCCCCCTCCCTGCCCGTGGTCCTCCTGCGCTGATCGGGGACAGCAGCTGTCACGTGCTGCTCAAGAGCATCCAAGGACGCGCCTCCCCGGCCGCCTTGCCCGAGCGAGCAGGTCCCCAGCACCTCGTCGCCCTTCAAGTGACACTCTTTACCCACCAGGCTGGAGAAGATGGAAGCAGCAGCACCCAAACCCCTTCCCAAGCCCTGCACCTGCCCCAGCGCTCCAGCTCCTGGGGTACCAAGATGGAATCTTGGTTTCCAGCACCTCACCACCAAAGTGGAGCCTGGAATGCTGATGTTTGCCCAGCTGCCCAAGAGGCCATCCAGACACCCTGGGGATGGGCGCCAGGAAGTCACACCACGCCAGGATCCCCTGACTGGCTCCTCGGCAGAGCATTGGGTGACGTCCCCGGGGAGGGGACGAGCCAGCCGCTCTGCCGGACCCACGCCTGGCCAGGGCTGCCCGGGCGCAGGAAAATAGGTCATCCCCGGCAGCTCGCAGTGCCGGTGTCTGATCGCAAGGCCGGTGGGGAATTGCACGCACGGCTGAGCATCACCTCCCCAGCACGCGGCCGACTGGCAGCCACGGCGGAGAACCGGCCCCCGGCTCTCCCCAGCTGCCACCCGCCCCGCTACCGGCCCCGTGCCCTCCTGTCCCCACTTCCAGAGCGCCAGGAAAGCAATGGGGAGATGTCTCACAAACCCTCTTTGTGTCTCTTCAACTTCCCAACCCACCAACCTTGCGGTCCCAACCCTGACCAGGTTTTCCTTCCACGTCCAGGCCACGAAGAAAGCGAGCAATGGAGACTGCAGCTCTCGATTCAAAGTGTTTTCTCACCCCCACATTTGTAGGGAAATGCTTGAAAACAACCCGCAGACGCCAGAAGAAACAGAGCACAAATAGACGGGGTATTTTTAAACCCACTTGATTTTCCCAGCCAAGTTCAGAGAGGTTTCAAGGCTGAACCTGCAGTTTGGAAACAGGGTCAGCATCAGGGAGCGGCAGCAGGGATGCGAACCCCAAATCCGCCTTGGTGCAGGAGCTCACGTGAAGCTGGGGGATGCCTCGTAAAGAAAAACAAGTAATCAACAGGCTTCGTCATCCAAGCAGATCCAGGAAAAATAAAAGCACGCCGTGTGCCAGGAGGCAAGAATACAAGATGCGGAGGTGGAGTTGAACAGCATCCCAAAGGGAGAGGAGGGAAGGCTGCCGCCACTGAGACGGTGCCACCGCGGGGCTCCCCAGGATGGCGATGCCAAGGATGGGGAGACCCTCCCTGGATATGGGCATCCAGTTCCTCTGATCCCCAGGGCAGAGGCAGAAGGTGCCACAGGACTCGATGAAGCTGAAGGCATGCAGCATCTCTGCTGCACTCACTGAAGCAGGACCTTTCCTGCAGGTGCTTCGTGAGAAGGACGTGGCCATGGCAGAGAGGTTTCCGGGGAATTAACGCCTGGGAAGGCTTTCCTGCTCAGCACAGTGGACACCCGTGCCCTGGGGCAGAGAGGGGACTCTGTCCTGGCCTACCATCGCCTTGCAGCCTGCTAACAGAGGCACCACTATCCATTTCCAGTGCTGCCCCACACCCCGGCACTCATCCCCATCCCTGACCCCACCACGGGGACGGCTGAGGGAGCAGGCGTGAGGCCCGGAGCCTGTGGACCTCTCCTCCCTGGTGAGCAGAGATGAGATGTGCTCTGACACATCCCGCTCACATCGGTGGAGGCGGGATATGGCAGGGATCTCTGAGGACAAGGCCACCAGCATGGCATATGGAGGCCAGCAGGGAAGGAGAGCAGGCAGCCATCGCCATGAAATGAAGAGCGGGGCGACTGCAGCCCAGGGTGGGGGACAGGGATGATGTGCTGCAGGGACCCCAGCTGCCAGGGCAGGGTGTGAGGTGCTGGGAGATCACCTGCCCCCCTCTCCCCCCGTAGCCCCCTAAATATCTCAGTGGGGGTTGCACCCCCCATTACAAACCCAGTCACTCTGCCTATCTTGGGGTACCCAGAGCACCCCAAAAGCATCCCCCATCTCCTGGTGAGGGGCAGCCCCAGGGCCGGGAGCGCAGCCCTCACCCCCTCCCTGAGCTGGAAAGCAGCATCTGGGCTTCCAGTGCGATTCCTGCGTTTTAAACCCGATTTTCCAGATGGATGGAGGGCGACGCGCAGGTCAAGTGACATGCCTCAAGGTCACGCGGGGCCAGGGAGGAGAAGGATTAGCAGCTCTGAGGGGTGGCTTGGTGCCCCATTCACAGCGAGATGGGGGCTCAGAACCCCGTTCCTGCACACAAGGGGTGCCCTGTGGGACCACCACCACCACCACCCGCAGGTGCCCGCCCCGGCATCCCAAGGGGAATGCATGCATGGGATGCTGCCCCACGCATGGGAGGGTCCTTGCTCCCTGGAGTGGCACAGGTGGGAACGTGCCTGGCTGGGCAGCGGCTCAGCAAGCACATGGGAGCACAGGTTGGTGCTCTGGGAAGCACGGAGATGGAGCAGGAAAGAAAATTACTTCCCTGAGCTCACTCTACTCCTACCTGGGGGTCCCTTGTGCCCCTGCCCTCTAATCGCCACCAGCATCCGGTGTTGGCAGCTGCCTCGTGGGAGGCACCATCTCCCAGCAACGACCAGCAGCTACCTGTGCGCTCCCCGTGAGCTCCCTCCCCGCGCCACGGGGCCGAACGAGCGGCTGTGGTGAGAGCTGGAGCACCAAACCCATCCCAGAGGAGACCTCCTGCACCTGCAGAGCGCTGTGCCCCCAGCCCAGCCCCACATCACACCAGTACTCCCGTGCAGGCTGGCATCGCCCTCCCTGCGGAGCAGCGGGTACCATCCCGGTGCCTTCGCAGCCCTCCAACAGGAAACTGGGATGCAGGCAGCGCTCCGAGCTGCCCGCCAGCAGCTCCTGAATCACGCTGTTCCTGGCTCAGGCAGCCCTCCCACCAACGCCAGCCTCTCCATGGAAGAGAGGGAGGAAGGGAGTTGTTTTTCCAAAGGCCAGCTGGTCGCTCAGGGCTCCCGGCTCGGGAGATGCCTACCGCAGGGAAAGGGAGAGGGAAGGACTCCTCCATCGGCACGGCACGGGGTTGGACCCATTGCTCGCCCATCTGCAGGGCTTCTCTTCCAGCATGAAGGCACGACCTCCAAGACGGAGGACCGGAGGTGAGCGGGAGCTGTCCCACCCTGCCACAGCTCCAGAGAGGAACTTGCAGGGCTCACCCATCACCAGCGAAGCTGCATCTTCCAAATCAAAAGGCAACTGAGCCGGCAAAGCATCACCACAAAGACCCTTTGGCAAGCCAAGTCATCGACCGAGATGCTCACGTCCCTCCCTGCCCGCACGCTCCCATCCAACAGGTCTAGAGGAGCAGAAAATCTCCATGGAATGATGGAAATGGGAGCCCGGCCAATGCCCTTGGCTGTTCCTGGTGCCAAGCCATCCCCTTGCCAGAAGAGAGCGGGGCCAAAGCTGCACGTTCCAAATCCAGCGGCTCCTGGTCCAGACTCCTCCACAGCCAAAGAGGCAAAACCCAAGAGCTCTGCGCCAGGAGCGAGCAAGGGATGCAGCGCTGGCACTGCCACTCCGAGCCACTCCGAGCGGCCAAGGTCAGTGCCGGGGGCATTGCCCGCCGCGGTGTCCAGGGAACCTCTTCGATGGAGCCCTTGCCTGGGGCTGGCGGAGCCAAATCCTTCCTCTGCAAACCCTCCTGCCTGATCCACGAGCATCCCCACTCACTGTGTGGTGCCACAGCGTCACACTCGTTGGAGAGGGAGGAAAAGCCCCTCGGTGTGACAGCACTGCTGGGAATGCCAGGAGGCCGGATCCCTCCTCTGACACCCACTCCCAGCACGGTCACGTCCTTGCTCTCCTCCCCCATGCCATAAGAGGGGATAACGCACCCTCCTTCCCTCTCTGAGCCGATTAACGCCCGGAAAGCCCTCGGAGAGCCAGGCAAGAAGGCTGCCCAGGGCCAGCACCGCTGCTTCTCAGCTCAGCAAGGAGGAAGTGGTGTGGGAGGAAGGCCACGGCAAGAGGAAAAGCCCCGGTGAGGGCACCGGCACACGGTGAGCCCCAGCTCTCCTCCGAAGCCCTGTCCCCAAGCAATGCGGGGTGACAACCCCCCCTGAGGACGGGACAGTGCTGGGACCAAAGGGTTGCAGCAGCTGGGGCGGGTCCCGTGGGCTCCCCGTCCCTGCGGGGGCCACTCCAGCCCGCAGCACCCCCTCCCCCGGCACCCACCCACGCATTACTCACGGCGCGCTCATTCATCACGTACACGCCGCTCCACACGCACAGCACCCCCGTGCCGGGGCTTCCCGGAATCCACCCACCCCGGCACCAGTTCCGGAGCCCCATCCGAGCGGCTCCAGGGTATTCCCAAGTTCCCAGGTGCTGAACTCGCTGCTCTGCTCCTCTCCCCGGCAGAGCATCCCTGTACGAGCCGCTGCTGCAAACACTGCCTCACCACACTGCAGCACGCAGTTCAGGCAGGCAGCAGCCGGCCACGGCTCACTAAGAGGGGCTACGTACCCCCAAATGGGGTAGCCCCATCCTGCTCCCCCCTCGAAAGGACAGCCCCATCCTGACACACACCCCCGTGCCTCCAAGGAGCCACCTGCCAGGCGAGGAGGACAAGGCACTGTGGCATGGCACAGATGTGACCCAGTGGGCTCGGGGAGCACCGTGAACTGGGGGGGGCTGAAGCACCCCGGCACGTGCCACCTCCCAGCCCACCCGTGCCCCCCAAGGCAGCGTCCCCCACAGCACGGGGAGGGGAGTGGTGGTGGCTGCCAGCCAGGCATCGCTTGCTGCCGGCAGCCATCGCATCCCCACGGGCAGGGTGCGGTGACACCCCGGGCATGGCTCCGGGGTCTCATCCCAGGTAATGACCACCGGGACGCAGGGATAACCATGTGCCCAGTGAGGAACCAGCGGCAGAGATGGGGGACGATGCTGCACCAGCGGCAGGCAGCTCCTCTCTACCTGCAGGGATGGCTCGGAGGGGTGGGAGGGGGCTGGCAGCTGAAGGAAAAGAAGCCAGAGCAGGAAAATCAGGGTTATTCCTCGCTGCCGTCTCCCTCCTGACCTTGGACAACCTGTGCCTCAGTTTACCACAGCACAGCAGCCAGCCTGCAGTGGGGGGAGAAGGAGGGCAGCCTCTTCTGGGCGAGGGGGGGCGGAGAGCAAAGTCACCCCCAAACCTGCAGCCGGGGCGCTGCAGGGGAAGGCGACGAATCCCTCCTGCATTTCTCCTTGCCCAGCCGGGCTACCCTTGCAGGGAAGGGCAAACACTGCCCGCACCCCCCGGAGCTGCCGCAGGCGCTTCCCCAGGATGAGAAAAGAAATCCGAATGCGGAGAAAAGCTTGCCCATCCCTGATCAAGGGGGACACTCAGCCAGCCGTGCCTCCCCCCCCGCTAGGATCCGCACCCGCTTGCGTTCTCCCAAAGGGAATTTCCAACCCCTGGGCAGAGGCTCCGCCGCACCGCGAGCGCGGCTTCCCGAACTTCCCCAGCTGCAGCCGCTGCCCTCGGGGAGGTCACGGCCAATCCCGCCGAGCGCCTGCGGAGGGAGGATGCGCCGGGCGCTCCCGGCTCCCCCCGGCAGCGGGGGATGAAGGAATCGCCAGCGCCCCGCCGCAGCGGGAAGCGCTCGGTCCCCGCACCCGGCAGCGGGGAAAACGCGAACCCCGCAAATCCCCTCCGGAGCCGCAGTTCCCCCTCCTACCCTCCCTCCCAGCCCCTTCCCGGCACCCTCTCCCCGGGACGTGATGCCCCCTCGGTGCGCGCATCCCTCCCGGTCCATGCGCATCCCCCCCGCCGCATCCGGTACACCGGAGAAGGGGGGGAGGACACGCAGAGGCGGCCCCGCCGCCACCCCGCAGACGCCGGCGCGCCCCTCCCGGGCTCATCCCGGCGGAGAACACCCCGCGGCCGCACTCACCTTGGACGGGAAGCCCGCGGGCGCCGAGCACACTTGCTACCAAAGCGGCCACATACCAAATCATAGTACTACCGGCCCCCGGTGCGCAGCATCTTCCGCCCGCCGGGCGGCCCGGCCGGGGCGGGGCGG
>VWPU01006485.1:0-75174 GCA_013398955.1 Callaeas wilsoni
CCCAGGGTGCCCGCAGCTGGCCCTGCTGGCCGCGCTGGCAGCGCCCGCCGAGCCGCAGCGAGTTCGCGGCGCGGCGGCGGCCGGCGGGGGAGGGCAGAGCCGCAGCCACTCCCAGGAACAGTAGTGAAATCGCCCCGACACTTTAACTGTCAATCAGGATTAATGGGGTATAAAACCTCCCCAGCGCCGCGGCCCTGAGCGGCAGAGACAGCAATAGGCAGAAATGAGTAAGAGCCAGAGCCGAACTAGTGCACGGCGTAATTCCTGCTCTGTGATCAGACGCTCCAAGTGAAAAAACCGGGAGAGGGGGCAGAGAGAGGCAGTGATCAGCTCAACCTTTGCGACCGGCTCAGGACAGAACGTCTATAGATATTTATAGATACGAAAACAACAACCTCACCCTGAATGGAGCCTTTCTTAAAAAGAAGGTCCTGGCAATTCTGTCTTATTTAAGCAATTTCCTGAGTCTAAGAATAGAAATGAGCTGCCTGGAAGGCACTGCAGGCTGAAATTTGGAGACATAGGCTGCTTTATTTTATTTTTCTAAATATAAAAACCTTTCGTTTGGATATTGGATTTTTTGTGGGTCTTTGCAGCAGAGGGATGTATGGTTACTTTTAATTTTACTTTTTTTTTTCCTCTCTTTTAATTAAAAAAAAAAAGCTTTCCAGTTAAAAAGCAAGGAAGCTGTTTTACCTGCGTGTGACAATCCCAGAGGACACCGATCAAGAAACAGGGGAGTGACTTGGTCTTCTGCACTACTTTACTTCTACCCCCATTTTTTTTAGGGGGAGAGAAGGATTTTTCCAGTCCAAGAACCTCTTGCCCCCAAGTTTTGGAAGGGGGTCGAAGACTTGTCACCCATCCGGGGGTGCATGAAGGGTATTGCTTTTCTTTCTCTGTCAGCTTGGTTTTGTGGAGGTTTGGAAGAGAACTTTGCCTGGGAGAAGAGGATGATCTGGAAGTGGCTGGGCGCCCTGCTGCTGTTCCCGGTGCAGATGGTGTATCTGGTGGTGAAAGCTGCCGTGTGCCTGGTGCTGCCGCCCAAGCTGCGAGACCTGTCCCGGGAGAACGTGCTGGTCACCGGCGGGGGCCGAGGCATCGGCCGGCACCTGGCCCGGGAATTCGCCAGGAGAGGAGCCAGGAAGGTGAGCGGGGAGGGGAGGGGGAGCGCCCACCTGCTGCTCTGCCAGGGAGCCCTGTTCCTCCTCCTCCAGGTGGGATTGGTGGGGTCACTTGGAGAAGGTGAGAGAGGCTCTCATTTCGCAGAACTGAGTCATTACATCAGTTACATTGCCGAAGTTGCCCACTCCTCCGTCCCCGCATCCTGCCTTTCCCCGTCCCATCCCTGAAAACGCGATGGTGAGAAAGGTCCCCCTCGTGAATCCCCCTCTGCTGACAAAGGAGAGGTTTTCGTCTCAGCCGAGGTTTCCTGTGGCAAGGGAAGGAGAGCTGAGCGATTCCTATGCATGGAGCCAGTGCTCACTTCCATTGCTGTTTCCTGGGCTGCTTGCTGGCACTGCTGGTCGTGGGGATCATGTAGAGTGAGCCCTCATCTGTCAGGATCATATCCAGGTGTATCACCCCAGAGGAGAGGGGCAGGTGGCTCTGGGACAGTGGGGAGAAGTCTTCCCTTTCACCCTGATGGTTTCCTTTTGTGAAATTAATTTCTTGTGCTTCCTGAAGTCCCTTGTATTTCAATTTTGAGCAGCCCAGAGCTGTTCAAAGGGAAGATGCCTGAGAACCCAGCAAGAAGAGCACAGCTTGAGTGGAAGCTGTGGGATTATTTGCACATTTCCTTTAGGAGAGAGGCTGAGAGTGGCCAGTCTGCAGAGCAGCCCAGAAGTGCCAGTGTAACTGGTGGGTCTCTTCTCTTGCTCAGAAACTGGTGGTTTACCTTGAAACATTGTGGTTTTGTAAGTACAGGTATGTCCCTATGTGTGAATCAGTCAGGGATACAGAAACACACATCCCTGAAATGAGTCTTAGGATGGAAAGTTTCATCTCTCCCTTTATTGGTAATTAAGGGGAGGACTGGTGAAATTAGACAGCTGCACAAATACTTCTCTGTGTGAGAGGATGAATGAGAGTAAATAGAGAAGAAAGAAGAGGAAAAATACAGAATGAGAGGCTATTTAAAGAAAAAAAATTGGATTTAGTTCAGGATAGTGTTTTGTCACTTCCTTACACATGCATTACAGTTTTCTCTGTGTGGTACAGAGCTATTCTGGCATGTAACTCCGAGGTGTAAAATATGTCAGCATTGAACTTTGATGTTTGTCTGTGTTTGTGTTTAAACATCATGTTGAGATTTACACATTCTGGGAGTCAGAGCAAACAAGTTGACTGACCTTTGGACCCAAGCAATTTGCTGAAAGTGTATTTATATTATCTGTTGGAATACCAGGCTTCATTATTTATTTATTTTGGGCGGCTGGTTGCTATGCTGAGCTCTGGCATTAAAGTGCCACCATTTCTACAGCACATTTAAAAGCTGTTTTGCTGCAGTTGAGCTGGGAGCTGAACAATGGCCCTGAGGAACCAGGGGACAGGGGCCAAAAGGAGACAGGGCTGTTTGTGAGAGAGCTGAGGATGGAATTACTGTAAACAGACACAGACTGTAGTCTGTTGGTATATCCTATCTACAAAATCTCTACGTATTGTACAAGGGAAGAATACATGAGAATAATTATTGGGAACCTTTGTACTTGTCTCATATGATGTTCTGAAATGCTCTGTGTTGCTAGTTATTGGCTAGAACTTTGGGGTGTTTTGCCTTTTGGGATGTTTTCATGTGCATCACCAAGGTGTTTAAGTCTTTGCATTGACTCAATGTGAATTAGATTCTCTTTTCAGTTATATCACGGTGTCCAGTCAGTCAGATATGGCACTCAGCAAGTCCTGATGCCCCTGGTAGTGGCACTGCCTGTCAGCCTGTGGTGAGAACCAAAGCTGGCTTATTCCCCTTAGCAGTTTTAATGCAAATTTTATCTGCATGGGGTAGTTTCCATTCCCTTTGCTCTGAGATTTCATTTCTTTCCTGCTTCTGTGCTCAACTCTAAATTTGTGGATTTTATGCAGTCTCCATGTACCGTGCACAACCTTCTGCTTGGCACTCCTCTTCAATTTTACACTTTGCCTTTGACAATGAAAAAGAAATTTAAAAAGCTTGCAGTGTCTAGCAAGTCATCTTTTGATAAGACTTGTGGAAATTGACTGGTTTTCTCTTTTTACGCTGTTAACTGTCTTAAAATAATACGCAAAGCTTGAATTATTGATCATAATAAATAGCCTAGAACGGATTCTGATTATCAGATGGTGTAGTCACCATATTCCAAGTTTAGAAAAAGACTTCCAGCAAAGGTGGGGAGTTCTGGGGCCAAGCCCAGCGTGCCATGGAGGTGCTTGGCAGCCGTGCCACGGGTTCAGGTTCTGGTGGAGGGTGTGCAGCGTGTCCTGACCAAGTGCTCCCCGCGCCTGCGCACACAGACATAGTGGCGGGGTTTTGGAGGTAGGCGGCGATATATAACCATATTTTTGAGATTAGAATCTTCAGAAAGATAAGTTAGTTGGGACTGTGAGGCTATGAAACTTCTCTGGTAATTAGACTGGATGGGATTTCGTCTCACACTCAGTTTCAGAGGCTGGTTTTGTTGCTCACAAGTGAGATGTATCGGAGCCGTTTTCACGCAATGTGGCAAATGTTGCATCTCACAAGATTATGAATTGTCACCTTAACCCTAACCCTCTACTGTAAAATTTGATCTTGAATTTCAAGCTATGAAAATGACAAATCCCAAAAGGGTTTATGCAAATGGAAATACAATGTCTTGTGCTTGATTGATGAGCATGGAGACTAAAATTCTCAATCTAATGGAATGGAAGTCTCCTGGGCATGATCTTGTAAATCCATCCTGATTCCCATTCTTTACCCCCATTGCTCTGCCATTGTGCCTCAATGTGACTTAGATAGATAAATATCTAGGAGACATTTCCTTCTCAGGTGATGTTTCTTTTCTCAGAGTTGTTTGTTGGCCCCTCTGAAGAAATGGCCTATAAGGGCACAAAGCAGTTCCAGCCCTATTTGCAATTTCAGAAGTGTATGTTCTGGTTTTTTCAGTTAAGACTGCCAGCAATTTTTAGGCAATGAGAGACTTTAATAATCAGATCATTCCTGTTCAGGTGTACACCGAGAGGTCAAAGGATCCATACTCCATTTGTAATTTCAAGTAGTTGTCAAGAACTACTTGGTCCTGGGAGGCACTGTGTATTGAAATGCTTCCTGGAGCACTTCTGGAAAAAGCCAAAAGCATGTAAATGAGCTGTATGCAGGGATGAAGTGGTTACAGATGATCCAGGACATGTTAGTGTTATTATGAGGGATGAACAGCACTGACTTTTCTCCGGAAGTGCTCAAGTGTTGTAATCCAACTTCCCAGAGATGTGTCCAGATTCGTAAGTGCCGGCTGAGAAGCTACTTTGCTGTGGCTGAATTGCTGCAGAAATTAACTTTCTGTTTTCAGTTCCTTCTTGGTTGCTTGCAAAATTCAAAATCCTCACTGTTGCTTGCTTTAACTCTTGAGAATTTGACTGTACCTTAAAAGTATTTGGTCAGTGGAGCATCACCTCTGCGTCAGTCTCACACACTGGTAGCTCTGTCAAAGCTCATAGCAGTTGATACTCTGGTGAGCCAAAATGGCAGAGAATGTCTGTGTTAATGAAATGGGAGAAGGAGAGACTTTTATGAGTTTATGATTTAATGCCTATGAAATAAAAATCTGCTTCCAAAGCCTAATGGTGTTTTGCAAAGACTGTACTGTATAATCCAGTTAGTACTGGGAAGACTGGCCCCTTTGAACAGTATTTCTTGTGTTGGAGAACAGCCCTGTGCAGATGTGAGCAGTCAGGGGGTGTAGGGGCTGAATGGGTTCATTCACTGCTCAGTAGAGTGGGAAACTGTGCCTGGTTTCCTCAAAGCCTTTTGCTTTTCCTACATTTCCTTCATTACAGTGCCTTTGCCAGGGAGTTGTCAGCCCGGGGTTTGATGGTCTCTAGTGAAGAAGTTTTGAATCCTATGTCTTTGTATGTCATGCTCTTTGAAAACCTTGATCTCTAAAAATTTTCCTTGTCGTTTTAATTTACTTTGTTCACAGATTATCTATTTGGAGGTGTGATTGAACAGGAAAGGGATGCTTGGTTCTTAGGCGTTCTGCATTGTTAAATGTCAACAAAACCTATTAAAAGTAATTGAAAAGATGTTAATGATAGGATAGAAACAGATTCCCCAACTCTAGTATGTAATTTAGTATTCGTGTTTATCTGACAGTGACTTTGGAAGAGTTTCTTGGGCCTTTCCAGAAAAACCCAACAACCCTGAAATCTCAACTGTTCTTTCCATTGGTATTTTCACAACATTTTTCAAAGTCAGACCTCAGTGTCTGCATTTTGGAGGATTTCTTGTCATTTGGTTGTGCTGTCCTCTTCCAGTTCAGTGCAATTGGGATGGAAAGAAGTTGAGGGAGGAAGGAGCATCCAGGAAGGAATGGATGAGAGCTGTGCAAGCCCACAGTGCTGCTGGAACCTGGAGTTTCCCTCAGTGTTCCACTTTCTCCAACAGAACTGAAAACCTCAGAGGAATTACAAGCACTTGAAAGCCTTGTATAATTGGAGGGGTTTGGCTGTGTGAGATTTGAGGCTATTTTGTGTTTAGGCTGAGAGTATTGAAGAGAGGTGATATAAAAAAATGGTATCAGGTCTTAGAATTTAGCCTTCTTTTCCCAGTAATGGAAAATTTGGCAAGTTTTGAGATGAGTTTATCAATGGCATGCTCCTCCCACACAAACTGCATCTGTAGGTCTATGAATATTTCACTTCAGTCTTTATGAATCACACTGACATATTATTTCACAGATTTCACAGAATACTCTGAGTTGGAAGGGACCCCACAAGGATCGTTGAGTCCAGCTCTTAAGTGAATGGCCCATATATTATCGTCCTGATTTGTATGAATTAGTAGATACCTTCTGAAAGCTTTTTTATAACACATACCAGTGCTATATGATCAAGGATTAACTGCACTGTGACTAGAGCTGGATATTAAATTAATACCAATCTCCTGAAGTGAGGGCAAAAGACAGCCACTGCTGCTGTTCCAGAGCTGTGGCCTTTTTTTGAGGTGCGGGACAAAAGCTGAGAGTGCCTCCCATGGGTTCGGTAAGTTCTTATTCCAAAATGTCTTAAAATATCGGTCACTCTCAAACACTCATCTCTGGCTGCACTTTCAGAGCCTGTAGAGGAGCCTTGCTCAGCTGCATTGGAGAGTATCTCTTGCCTGGCATCACATTCCTGGCACACGGGAATGGGAATGTGCCCCGGACTTCATCCAGATGGGCTGTAGAGTTCCAGACCTGGAAAGCTTTCTTTTGTAATGTACACAGGTGTATAATTCCTGACCATGTGCTGGGGGAGTGGGGAAGGGATGGGAAGGCATGAGATCCCCGCAGGAACCCTAGCAAGCCCTTTTGCTTCTGTCAGCTTTAAAATCCACTGTGCTGGGCCAGTTGTCAAGGAGACACTTTTGTTCTGCAAGTAATAACTGATTTCTGACACGTTCATTCCCTCTCAGCTCAGAACATGACTAGACCTGATCTGGCCACCCCAGAGAACATTAGTCCTGATAGAAGCAATAGACCTGTTTTAAAATGATGTGGTTTCAGAGCTGAGAGGACCTGATTTTCCTCAGAATCTGATTAATCACCATGTACTTGTTTTTAACAGGCATCGTGACCTAACATAATGAAATCAGAAAGCCTTTAAAATTAAGTTTATAAAAGAAATGGACACAGTTCTGATGTACATTACCGAGTGCAATATGCCAGTGTGCTGCACTGCATTAAGGCAGCCTGGTTTTAAAAGACTCAGTGTAAAATTTATATATATATATTTAGATTTCAGTGCTAAGACAACTGTTGCGAAGTGAGCGTCTGTCCCCATTCTGAATGCTTTTCCTGCCCTGTGGTGGTACCACAATGACACACAGCCCATGTGTCTAATGGATTTCTCTGCAGTCATTTTGAAATGCAAAAAAGTGACCATTTGGGAAAGGCAGTTTGACATTGTGTGAAAAGGATAATGTAATCTAAAAGGAAAGTGTATATTTTCTATGCTATAGATATTTTAGTGTAATGAGAATATTTACCTGTAGTGCAAATATCAGGTTGTAAGTGATTAATCTCTCCTGTTGTGTGTGTGGTTGGAAAGAAACCACCATAGGAATGCAGCAGCTTCAGGAATATGTTAAATGATGGTTACTTTAATCTTCCTTAAAATTAAGCACTTAATCTTACAGTGAACTATTAGAGCGTGTCACAACTTATCAGCAACCAGAAGTACGTGAGAAGAGCTGGGGAGTGAATGTTTTTCCATGTCATGCAAAATAATACATTAATTTGAAACTTTGGGTAAACTATGAGAGCACAGATCTGATTGGGTGGCTTTATGGTCTCCAGAAAGGCTTTATTTCTCCAAAGATTACATCCTGACGGCAGCTTTATTTAATGGCTTCCTGTTGGCAGCTCCTGACTTCGTTGATTGGATTTAAGGATGGGCAGAAGAGCCCTTGTTTGGAGTCCCAGGCTGCGATGGCATGAAGCCTGTGCTGGTGCTGGTGCCAAGGCCAGCAGTTGGAATAACGTGCTGAATAAGTGTCTCTGCCTGGCAGGCACCGCCAGAATTTATCAGCTCTCAGATCTTTGGTGTCTGTGAAGCAGCTTGGGCTGGAGCTGTTTTAACTTATAATTTGGAACATACCTGTCTCTTGTTGCTGGGTATGTTGTAAGGAGAATAAATAATGTTAACAAGAAGTGGAACTTGCAGAGTTACAGGCCTGTCATCTCCCATCAAGATAGGGTGATGTCATGAGAAAATATTGTCCCAATGAGACCACGCTGTGTTGGCACACCAAGATCCAGCACATTTTAACATGCTGAAGGTCTGGCATCAAGGCAGTTAAATGAGGCTTCCCACTAAATACAAGGACTGTGCCAATGCTGTAAAAAATCTTAACGTTTTAAAGATGAGGTTATATATTAATGTCATTGCAGTGCCTCAAAAACTGACTTCACACCAGAAACTGTTTAGCATAAAGATGCTAAATGTGCTCTATAAGAACAACAGCAGAAGATGATGCTGGCCTCAGGGTTGGCAGGGATAAAATAAATAAATATGACAGTGGAGACAAAAACCAAACGGCAACAATGAGTACCAACACAAAACTCTCTGCTGATTAAACCCAGAGACTGCAGCACCACTCGTTGAGCCAGTTGAAAGTTTTGGGGGAGGCATCACAGCAGTGGAAGTTTTAAGGTGGAGTTTGAAAAGCAGCAGTAAAGAGTTTTGAAGAACATTTAGAGAGGTGCAGGAAGTGTGGTAGAAAACAGGTTGTTTTAAAAACTAGTGCTGGGAGGTAAAGGCTGCAGTAGAAGATCTGATGCTAAATGAAGGGTGATGGGAACATGGGTGAAGTGAAAGCGAATACCTTGAAAGTGAGAACAGAGGCTCAGATCTGGCAGGCTGGAGGAGGAGGCAGTGAAATTAAAAATGAGCAGACCTGGTCAAAGCAGTAGTTGAGGTGTTTAATCTTGAGCAGGGGGTTGGACGAGAGGACATGCAGAGGTCCAAAGCCTCAACCATAGTCTGATTCCGTGATTCTCAGTCTTATTTGTAGCACAGGAAGGGAAAAGGCGGATTCTCTGAACTTCAGGGCTGACAGGAAGGTTTTGGTCTGTGGTGTTTCACGCCACTTATCTGAAGTGAATCATCCCTATTTTATTTGCGTCGTTTCATCACCTACAGTGACTTGTAAAAGTGCTGCTGTGTATTTATGTTGCATTTATGTCATGGCTCTGGCACAGGCTAGGAAAAAGTCTCAGATTTGTAGAACTATTTCCATCTGAAGCACTGTAGGTAGTTCTTACTGCATTATAAAAGAATCAAACATGCTGTTGAGCTAATGTCTAATTTAATTAGCCAGGCACAGCAATTTGCTTTAAGAGTCACCATAATCCATGCATACAGTCCTAAGCATTTGACTAAAACATTTTAAAGGAATCAAAGATTTTATTATGCGTAAGGCTCCTGTGGAAACCTGCTTTATTAGGGTGATACTATGCAATGGATAGTAAAATTACAAAGGACAAACTTAGAAAACTCTGAATAGACTCTGAATTCCATTTCTTAAAGAGATCAGCAACGTTCAAAGTCGGCATATCAAGAACTATCTGGTTTTACATGGAACTGCCAGACCCCAAACCAGGAATATAGCCTGACAGTAACCTGAGAGGAATGAAAGTAGTAAGNAAACCCAGGAACTTAGCCTGAGAGGAATGAAAGTAGTAAGGCAATTTTTAAAAAAAAAAGAAAAAAAGAAAAAAAAATTAGGACAAATAGATGATAATGATGAAGTTCACAGAAGCAGCCGGTTAATTAATTCTACAAGAGTGATAGGGAGAAGGAAAAAAGGTAACAGTTCTCTCAATTTCCTTCCCATAAAATTGGACAAGGGTCTAGAAATTCTGTATCTTTCCTTCTGGGCACTTTGAAAATGTCAGCTAATGATTATTGAGTATTTGAGTTTAAGTCTCGAGTGTAAGTTTGAGTATTTGTTTTAAAATCCACTATTGAGTGTAAGTTTGAGTATTTGATCGCTGTCCCAAATTGAAGACACAAATCTAACACAGTTGCTGCTTCAAGGTTTTCTGCAGGAAAGGGAGACTGAAAAGAAAACTCTTCAAGGCAGAGAACAACAGCCCCAGAGCTGACCACTGCGAGAGAACAAGCTCTGGCATTTTTAAACCCGTGCTTATCAGGAATATAAAGCAGAAATTATTAGAGATTTTTTTAGCTGGGCCCAGACTCTGTTCTTCAAAGCATCCTGTCAACATCCTGAAGAGTCGAACAAGTCAGACCCAGGCACTGCCAGATCCATTGGCTGATAACACTGACGCCAGGAGAAAAGGGTCAAATACATGTTGTTTGACCTTTATCCCAGTGGGGATTAAATTGATTCTAATTAATAGACTTGGGAATGGATGGGTACCTTGGCAGAGTTTGTAATTAATTTAAATTGTTCATCCCATTAGTTTAGCCATAAACTATGCATAATTACAATGGGATTTTGTGGACAGCCAGCCTTATGTTGCCACCTTCTTAATTACAATTTATTGACTGCAGTGCTGCACAGCTTATTTGTTTTGGTTAACACAGGGATTTCTGTTGTCTTACACTGCCTGAGCAAATGTGTCAGTGCTCCATTTATGGCAGTAAAATAATGTTTGAAAGCACAAATGCAGCTCTGCTGAATCAGTTGTGCTTTAGGTGTGTGCCTGTGAGGTAAACCTGGCTCTCAGTGTGTAACCAGTGACAGTTGTACCTCTGAGTACATTTAACCAACGTAAAATTATATGTATTTTGAGGTGGTATAAAAACGATGCCTGGGAAGATTCTGTCTGTGATTGTCCTGTAGTATGACACAGTTTTAGCTATAGATTAGAAAGAGTCTGTATAAAGGTGGGGGTGGCAGTTGGTGTGACCTGGCCAATAATGTATTTCCTCCCTTATCTCAGTGAAAGAGCCATTTGAAATAGGTGCAGATGGAGTTCAAGCCTGACTTCTCATTCAGTCGTCTTGCCTTCTCTTGGGCAGCACAGGTGTATCCATGGGTACTCTTTGTCTTTTTGGGAAGTCCTCTATCCCAGCAAGTCCTGGACTAGAATCCTGCTGTCAAAACTTCTGTCAGTGCTGGCCTGTATCAGAAAGTCAAGCTTCAGACACTGAATATCTTACTTCAGTGTTTCTTAGAAGCTTCACTGAGGAGCAAATGTCTCCTTTATGGCCGGGCCTAAATTTAGAAGACAGGAGTCATCACTCAAACAACTGTGATCTTTTATGTGCTTATAATTGGAGTTTGTTCTATTTGCCCTTTGAATAACCAGGTGCACCCAAGATTTTCTTCATGTCTGAGGAGCTGACAAACTTGCACCATTTTACCTGAAAGCAGAAATTCTTAGGTAATCCTTTTACTGGACCTCAGGAAAAAACTCAAATATACCAGGCCTAAATTGTGAGAGTGAAGAGTGTTGCTGTGAAGACACCGAGCAGTTCATCTTTCCATGCTCTTCAACAGAATGGATCAGCAATAACAGTGAGCAGTCAGATATTTTCTACATGAGCATTAAATCAGTGTTTGTCTCCGATCTGTCATTTCAGTCTCCTTGCTGGCAGTAAACACAGACAGCTTGTCTCTGATCAGCACTTCCCTGGGCGAAGCTTGGTGGAGAGGGAATGGAAAATCCTGACATCCCCTTTCAGCAGCTTGGTTTGATGTTGACTACAACCTCAAATTCCCTGTACCCAGCTCCTAAAAAACCTTCCCAGTGAGGGCAAACTCAGCCTTAAGGAGACGAGGTCATGCTTCCAAGTGGGATATTAAAGACATCCAGCTGGTACAAGTGCTCCTTTCCCAAATGGTAACAGTTCAGGGCTGGCTCTGGGCACGGTGAACTGTCAGGAATTATGTCAGAACATTTCCAAGGCCCCTGGGAAACGCAGCAGTCCTGCCTCGCTGAAGTGAGCTCTTTGAGTTTGGGTTTGGGATGTGCTGGTTGTGCAATGCTGTAGCTTTCTGCTGCTCGTTACTGGATTGTAACCCAGGCCCCTGAGAGACCACTGTCCGTGCTGTGTTTGGATCTGATGCTGATGGAAGTAGGTTTGTCTCTTCAAAAGCAAAGTCTTCAGCATCAAAAGGGGTTCCAGGGTTTATTTCCCTGGATGGCGATGTGCAACTGTGGCAGATTGTTCTGTGACACCTTTGCTGATGAAAGGAGGGGGATGTGTGTGTGTGCACACGTGTGGGAAAGGGATCTGGCACTTGTGTCCTTCAGAGCCAGAGTTCAGCAGTGGGTCAGCCAGCTCCTCCTGACATCACTGCGCTTGTTTACAGCTCTCACTGAGCTTTCCTGATGCCTTTGACCACTTACACTGTCTCATCTTAGTCCAGCATTTGTGCAAAACCAGAGATTTAGAAGAACATCTTACATCTATAAAGGAATTTTAGTTTATTTTCCTCATTGACTTGAAAGGGACAATAAGAGATAGAAAATTCTTAACCACTGAAAATAAATTACGTTTATAAAATTAATTATATAAAATCATAAACTACACAATTTCAGGTTGTTGTTGAAATTGTAAACACACTAAATAATCAGAATGCTGGTTATAGACTAAAAAAAGGTCAGTGTCGGAGTTGATATATTTGGGATGAAGTTAGAATGGCTTCTTCAGCCACTGGAATGAGTAAAAACAGTTAAAACACTTTTGGTTTGCATTTGAGTCTCAGATTTAGGCCAAGTGGTGTTTTTTGTTTCAGGATCCAGGTTTCTAAGTGCAGTTCCAACACTGAGAGTCCATCCCAGTTCTCCCACTGCTGCACGTGGGGATTGCTGTCCTTCAGGCCATTACTTCAGCTGGGTTTGTCACTGATATTTCAGTGGAAGCAGAGATTGTTCTACAGTGAATGTGAGTCAACCAAAAATAGGTCTGTTTTTTAGGGCTAAATTTCACACACTTTCTTGGAGCAGTTTCCAGATCCCCAATGCTCTGAAGCTGCTGGTAGGGAGGGAACCCTTCAGGCACAGAGCTGTGCTTGTGACTGCCTTTGAACACTCCGAGAATTATTATGCCTCAATATTCCATTTCTGCCCCTCTAAATCTCAGTTACTGATCAGGTTACTTCATATAGTTCATTTTATTGGAAAGTCAGGTTTGTCTGATGTTCTGTGATAACTTAATTGGTTTTATGTTCACATTGAAGTGAATTAACTTCATTTTGCATTGCAGTGGCCTGAGAAGCATGCAGTCACATCCAAAGGATGGTAACTTGCAGGCAGCTGTAAGTTAGCAGAATGCTAAAGCTGGATTTGTGACTGCCTGACCAGCCCCTCTTGATTAAATAACTACCATTGTGGCAGAATCTGCTTAGAATTGCTTTGATCATTTCTGGATAAAAGTAATGAACATGTATGTAACTTCTGTTTCTACATTTAGATATCATTTTATCTAACCAGAGCTGTGATGTTTTTCAGATTTTTTGTAAACAGGGTAGCTCCTTTATCTTAACAATGTATTGGAAAAAATTGTATAATCAGTGAAAGACCCTTTTTAAGCCATTCTGTACCCCTGGGAGGGGGGAGGGTGTGCTCTGGGAGCTTACAGTGAACTGATTCCCATCCTCCTTCTTTGACTTAATAGACTGAGAGAGTTAAATATGTCCTGAAAACTGCCATTTGTACAACACATGAATAGATTTTAGAGATTCTGCCCTGTTGCATAGCAACAGCCACCATTAAAAAATAACATTTTGAAAAGCACATGAAAAGATAGGCAACCAGTTAAGCATTTCAATATTGCAGCTTTCTTCTAAGCACTGCCCTTTATTTCTTCGACTAAAATTCTTACAAGAAAGGCACCTTTTGACAGCTTTTATATTGTTTGAAAATGGTAGCAGTTCTCTTTTTCTGGAGGCAAAGAAAGGCTTGTAGGGGAGCTTGTCTGGAGCAGTTGCTGGTGTTCAGTTTATACACAAATTTAAGGCAGGCTATTTTAACTCCAATACTTCTCCAGTAGCCTCACGGGAGAAGTTATTTTTTCAGTCAAGAGCTGCATCCTATTATGCACATGGATGATCTGGAGCATATTTTAGCCCTTTCTGGAGGGCAGTTTATAATGACAGCATTGGGAACATTATTCACCCTTAGGTTTCCGTGGCTGTTTTTGTTGCAAACCTTCTCCCAGATTAACAAATTTAAACCCTTCCCTAGTTTTTCTTTTCAGTGATGTTTTGAGTGCAGCATCTAATTGATAAATCTGTATTTTTTATTTTTATAGAGCTTGTAGAGAATTTTTTTTATATGCCCCAAAATAAGTGCTGGTGAATTGCTCATCATGATTTAGCTTAGAGCAAAACCGAAGGTGTTCTGAATGAAAGCTGACAGTTCTTTAAACTGGTAATGCAGCATAGCTGATGCTTTTGTAAGCTGTGCAGGGTCTACCCTAGGAGCCAGTGCTGTCCCTGGGGGGATGCAGGGGCCAGCCCTCTCCACTGGAACTTAAAACCGCTCAGCATTTCAAGGTTAGGCTGCTCTGCTACAGAATTCATCTCAGAAATAGAAAGGCAAACTCTAAAGAAGAATCCACTTCAACTGGCACCCAGTTTGTAGCTCTTTAATTCTTCTTTCCATACATTTATATTGTCAGGTTTTTCCGTGTTGTTAGTGGTTGAAGAGGCAATTCGTGGGCAGTTTTGCCCAGTCAGGTGAAATAATACTGTATTGGAGCCACTTTTTAATTCCACATGTCCTGTTCTCCTAACTTTACCTTGTAATCTAACTTTTGGCTTTTTTTAGCTTTCCAAGAACAGTTACTGTTCAGTGTAGACATAACTTTGCATTGTAGTAAATGTTTAACTCTGTTACATGAACATTTAACCTGCCACAGGTTCTTTACCTGGAGAGTTATATGCAATAAGTAAAAATAATAATGCAGCATTTTGTAAAGAAGATGTGCACACAGCAAACCTTCAGTGATGCTGAAATGTCCTGTCAGACCATGGTAGTCATTTCTTTTTCCCCTTTGAAATGTTATTTACTGGCTTTCTATCCCTTCATCCTGTCGGCTGCGCTTGCAGGACAAAAGGGCTTTCTGCACCTGCATATTTACCCTCCCCACAATTTCCTGAGATCTCTGTGGACATTTTTATAGGAGTCTGGATTATAGGGATGCCATGCCAAGTAAACGGAGGCGGCAGAAGCACACTAGTTATTTTTGCAGGGTGGAGTATTATATTTCTGTTGGTGGATGTCTCCAAAGCCTTACCTCAAATACAGAACTTTTCTAACCCCTCTCTATCCCCCAGAAACGCTGCTTCTTCCTGCTCTGCAGAGAGTTTTACTGCGGGATATTTCTTTGTGTGCTCTGGATCCCTGGAGCAGCGGCCGGTTCTCACACATGGTGTGGCAAGACATTCACCGTTAAAAGTCCGTCCTTTTTCCCCCCCCAGATGCTTCCAGGGACCTTCCAGGGTGACAGCTTGTGGCCACTTGGTGCTTTTTGTTGGAACGTGCACTCGGTTTGACCCTGTCCCAGCGTTAATGGGATTGTAAAGGCTGACTCCTGCCTGACCTCTCCTTGCAAACAACCCTCACCCTTCCCCTTCCTCCGCTGCTCCGAGCAGAGCTGGGAAGAGCCGCTCCCAAGGCAGTCTGGAGTCGCAGTTCGTGCTGCAGACGAAAGCAATTGGGAAAAACACAGGGGGAAAAAAAGTCAGCATGGGGCCACCTGTCCTTACATAGTCCCGACTGTGAGAACAGTGGGCATTTGTTCCCTTCTTTAGGGGGAGCTGGTCTTAAATGCCTGTGTGCAGACAGAAAATCACACATTTTCTTTCCAAGGAAGGCCTCTGCTGAACAGCAGGCAGGTGTTGACATACTCCTCTGTGATTTTTTTGGGTGCTGTTCGGTTTCTTTCAGAGGGAAAAAAGGATGACTGGGGTACAACTGGAATTGGCTGTTGTTTAGGTGAATGATGTTAATCCCAGCGAGTGCTAAATCAACATATAAACTAATAAAAGGTCTGTCTCTAGACTAAAAGGATTTGAATTCACTCTTTTAGTCTCCTTCTGAAGTTTCTTTAGCCCTTACTTTTAATCTCATTACTGTATGTTACTCCTGGACTTAAACCAGTTTATAGTAAAGTCAGTGGTTTGTGTTTACCAGGGTGGCAAGATTAAATTTAAATTCAATTCTTACAGGCTTTACAGCTGCTATATAGTAGAACAGCTTGTGTGTAAAATAGATACATAGGCTTACTGTCCTGATTCTCCACGCTAACATGCAGCCTTTCTCATACCTGTCCCTTGCAGCTTTGATATTCTCTGTGGGAACTGAGAGAAATTCGCCGCTGGCCTGTTTTGTTTGCTTACCTTTATAGAAGTGTCACTAAGGGGCCGGGTTAAGTATTTTGACCTACTTCAGGCATCACAAGGTTCTTTTTTTCCTTTCTAAAGCAAAGATTGGCTTTTCACACTGCAGGGCCACACCTTTCCCTCTTCCAGTAATCAGCCTTTAGCTGCCTCTCCCATGGAGAACTCCTGAAAGAACTTGTCTGCCTTTGCCTGGGGCCAAGAGAGGGGAAGGGGTGGAGGAGAAAACCCTTCTGCCATTGACAGGCAAAAGACGTGGAGCTTTTGAGGCTGTGGGATTTAGCCTCCCTTTCTCACGATATGCAAAACTCTGCCAGGATTATGGGACACACTGGAATGCATTTTTTCGGAGGACAGACTGTGAGTTAGTACTACCAGGCTTTGTAAATATAGGGGGATAAGACTGGCATACTTCAGTGGATTATCTACACTTTGTACTTCCTAAAAGTATGCAGGAACTCTGAGTGTTGGGCGCAGAAAGGCTTTCTGTGTTTGAACAAAGGTCTGTGCAATTACAGATACCAGCTCACACAGAGCAACTTTTGTTCCACTGGACTAGGAGGGAGGTTGAAAGGGGGAATGAAATGTGTTGACCTACCAACTACTTCCTATCTCTGCTGTTCTGGGGCTGGGAGTTGTGGTTGATTTGCGGAGGCAGCAATAATGAGATCAGTCAGGAAGGGCATTCGTGTCTCTCTGCAACACTTTAATCTTTCAGTGTTTTCAGATTATATCAGAGAATTGCTTCATGGATCGTAAAGTGGAGAAACTTCCGGAATGGAAGTTATATCTGCTAATCACAACTCGCCTTGTGCTGTAAAAGACCAAGAGTGAGCAGTTCTTTACTCAAATACAACCCAGGTAACCCAAGGGGAGTGTCTAGAAATAACAGATGTTGGGTCTCAGAAGTGCATTTGTGATGGGACACCTTTCCCGTGCTGCTCCAGCTCACTGGAGGCAGAAATTCTAGCACAGCAGGTTTGCTGAAGATACAGTGCCAAAATAATTGACGATGTAAAAGGGCAGCATTCCTTTGCTGCTGTTCTTGAATTGTGCTAGCAATAAAATTGGACTGAACAAGTTAACTGCCCTTGTAAATGAAGTAAAGTTAGCTCTAACCTTGTGTCCTGCACTAGTAATATCCTTCAGTCTCTGGAAGCACTGATCACATGTTTATATTGTGGTTGATAGCAGCTTCAATCTAGACCAGTTTCTGTAAATTAGTGGCTTTATCTGATTTTGCGGTGGTCAGAGGCATAACTCTTCTTGTGTTACGGTGACAGTCAGGCTTTGGCCCTGCAGTCAGGACCGGGCTTTTGGCAGGAAGCCAGTGCAGGTCTCTGTTAGCCAGCCTTGCTTCGTCCAACAGCAGCAAAACCCTTCCCTCTGACTCCCCTCCGACCTCGGGGCAGGCCTCATTAGCAGATTAAATCCAGAGTTAAACGAGTCCTCTGGGAACGGAGGATGCAGTGCCTGCCCCTCCAGCTGAAAGGATTTTCCTAAGGTCAGATAAGGAGTTCTGTGACTCCAGATCAGCAGATAAGGTTTGTTTTGCAAAAATCCATTAATAAATCCTGGGAAAATCTGCACCAAGTGTGATGTCACAGCCCTTGCCTACTTTGAAGTTCATCGAGGGGAGGAGGGCACGTAGAGTTCCTCCGTCATCATAAATCTCTTCCTCCCTGTGTCCAGTGGCAGGATCCTGCCCTGCAGCCTCCGGCAGCCTGGAGTGTCAGGGATGGCTTTCCCCTTCCACCTGCCTCCCTGGCCGCTGCCAGCCCGGGGTCACTCCGAGGTAAGCGCGCAGGAAGCCTTGGAGCAGGATTATCCACCTCCCCGGGCTCCTGCCCTCGCCAATTTTCTGGTCACTAACTCTGTGAAAGGAGAGCGTGTCTGGTGCAGCAGGGACCGGCAGGCAGGGGAGGATCGCGAGAGATGAACGGGGGGAAGAAATAAGGGCTGGATTCTTTCCAGGACGGAAAACTGTCTGTCCAAGAATTTATCCAAAATGCAAATTAAATATTCCTCTGTCCACCACTAAGTTACGGTGAATGGGTGGCTGTGCAGCATCCTGACAGGCTGGGAAATCAGGAACACGGTGCCTCTCCTTATTCCTTTGCATTTTCCTCTATCCAGACAGGAACTTCTGTGTCTGTTGGAGCCATTCTCAGCTTCCATTTGGGACACACTTATTGCCAATTTAGACTTACACTTAGAAAGGAAAGAGGAGACAGACCAGACTCTGAACCCCATGTCTACATTTGGAAAATTGTGCTTCCTAATAAAACGGACCATTTCTGAAACAGCAGGTCTGGACTCCTCATGAGCGCAGAGCTCTCGAATCCCAGCTGGGGCAGGATGAAGCGAAGTGATGCCTTTCTTGATGTTTACTGAGCAAAGAATAATATTCCTGTATCCCGAGGGTTGCATCCCAAGGGAAGTGAAGAGCCAAGTGTTTGGGTAACTGGAGCTCACCGGGCAGCATCAAACAGCCCCAGGCCCAGAGTGGCTCATCAGGTCAGCAGGGAGCAGCAGGGTTTGTTCAGGAGCGTTGGGAACATGGATGATCATCCCCAATGGCACACTTTGCAGGAGAGAGTGAATGCAGGAGGGCAGAGAACTGAGGAGTTTGTAGAAAATCTCAGGAGGCAGCAAGAGAGTAAGGACCTAGAAAACATCCGAAGCATCGGGAAACTGCTGTACTGCCTATGCAGAAAGACTAAACCAAGCCCTTCAGAAAGATGTTCAGGAGCAACAGAAGCCTCAACTGTGAGACAAATGCAGCAACTCCAGTCTTGCCTCGCTGTAAGATCTGGTGTCCTGGGAGGCTGGGGGGAAGCCTGTGCCAATTCAATCTGGCCAGATGTAAGAGAGAAATTGAAAGTCTCATACGATCTCGTAGGAGCAATCAAGCTTGAATTTGGACCAAAAGCACATTGTATTGAGTTCTGAGTTTTATCCATCTGTAAAAAGTAGCAGAAATGACGGCAGGAGCCCTCACTTCCCACTAGGTCATCGGGGACCTCTCACAAAAGAATGGTCTTTTATTTACTGCCTTTCTCTTAGGCAGGCTGAAGCCTTCACCTGAGTGTGGACAGTATCAAAGACACGAAAACTTCTCATGGAAAGAAGTCAGTGCTGAAATTAATGTTGTCAGCAGGATAAGCAGCAAATTCTGTCTTCCCCAGATGGCCCAGACTTTAATGGGGTCACCTTGCAAGACTTGCCTGTAGGATATTAAAGGTCCCAACGAAACTGTTGGGGCATAAAAAAATAGTATATCGAAGAGTTGCATCATGGACAGATGTTCCTTTGAGAGGTCGTCCTTTGCTTAACTGTTCTTCCATGTGTATTTCCTGACATTCAATGCATCAGTGGCAGCTCCTGGGAATAGGAGGCTGTGTGGATGTTTGAAACAGATTGAAGTGAAGAGTGAGGGATCTACTTTTTATTTAGCAACAGCAGTGTGAAACGCTGGAGTATTAGATATGTGAGGGCAGTTTCTTGCCTTACACTCGCCTCGTCTGACACCTTATTTCTCTTTCTCTCCTCTTCCTGTCCTATCTTCCATCACTCTTCAGCTGAAGTCACTTAATTTTTTAGCGTGTGCATTGACTAATCCAACCCTGCAAAGAGGGTGAAGTTCACTGGGATGCAAAACTCTGTGGGCATCAAACTCGATGTTTGCAGTTGACATTTTGTAGTGGTTTTTTCCTCCCCTTTCCACAGAGATGTGGGTTGTGAAAGGGAGAGCAAGTGTGCATGTGCTCACAGCTGAACAGTATTTTGTAAATACTTCCTGAGAGCTTGTGAAATTTCTCACATGTTCTTGATTTCCCTTCAAGTCTGCAGTGTACACATGAAAAATATTCCTCGCTCTAGCCCTGGGATCAGAAGTGAGTAAATAGCCATCAGTTTTACAAGCTTTGAGGAGATGCCAAGCCCTGATGGCCAGGGGTGATACGCTGAGACTCTGGAAGCCAGGCCAGTGCACAAGCTGCGATTTCAGCCATATGCTTTCTTACAGTTTTTAAGTCTGATCACAGCCTTTTCCTTGAAAATTACTTCCCCTGAGATAAGATTTCCCATGAAATGGCTCTGGCATATTTATACATGCTCTGAAGTTTCTGGTTTCTGGTTAACCAGATTCATTAGTGCTCTGGAGAATTTGAGGATATAAATCTTATCAGTCTGGGTGTGTTTGTGTTCACAGATGTGCCAATGACATGGAAATGGGATTAATTGTAAATGTAACTCGTTTAGGAAATGGTTGAGGATTTGGGTACTTCTGCATTTTAGCCTTGCTTGGGCACACTGAAGAGCTCTTTGACCCTGCCAGAGATTAGTTTTAGTACCAGTTATGAGATAAGCTTAACTAGTCATTAAAAAATAAGCATGTTAAAGCTCCCTGCCAGAGGTTTGTTGTGGGGTAAGAATACTGCACACATAATTTTTTATGTTTATCTTGCTGTTATTAAGTTAATTGCAGGGAATGAGCTATAAGCAGTGATGCAATTCAGACTTTTTTCTTTCTGTTCTTTCAACTTTCGGAAAACTCAAAGATTCTTTAATCTTTGAAGTTTAAGTCTGCTTACTTTTAACCATTAAAAAATCAATATACTGGTCAGGTTCATACAGAGTCGGTACACAGTAGTGTGAGAAGGAACTATAGTCCTGGATCACACGTGCTTGGAAATAGCACCATAATTTTGCATTTTCAATGTAGCAACCATTTCTTCTTTCTCTTTTGGATCTTGCTCTTAGAGTCACAGAGCAGTCAGCTGATTGCAGTAACATGCTCCATTCAGTAATTTATTTTTTGCAGAACGACAATGACTCACCATTTTTAACATGATGAGTGCTGAGAAGACTTAGTTGAAGAGCAAAAAGGATGGATCAATCCATCCATAGATGTCTTAGGTACCAGAGATGAAATCATATTCCTTTCAGTAGCCTTAAAAGAAGTAGAAAATAAGGCTGTGTACTCAGAAAAAATATTGTGGTTAAATCTGTTTAGCTGCAGATTAATTTTTGAAGGACAGTGGTGGAAGCCCCATCTCATACTCGAGACTGATGTTTTTGCCTCATTAGAAAGAATTGTACTGGACAAAGGCCCATGATGAAAGTTAATGAACCTAGTGAACAGTTATTTCTATTTCTGACCTCACTGATGGTGTAGAAATGCAGGTGGGGTTGGCTGGTTATGTCTCACTGTAAATCAAATCCATGCTCCATTATTTCAATTTTTGTTCCTTGAATATTCAGAATTTTCTTTGTACAAGAAGCAATGTTTAATTTTTACTGTGTTAAAAGGGAGTGGCAAGTGAAATCCTGCATATAGGAGCTGCAAAATAAATTCATGCTTGAAATTTCGCACTTTTGATGTCTGTAGTAGGATGAACACTTGTTTGAAATGCACCTGAGACACCAGCCTGCAGTCAGCATTGCAAGTAATTACCAGGCTGAAAAAATACACTTTACTGCAGAGCAGATTTTATCTCCAAATGTAAAACAAGAAGTAGAGAACACACGAGATATTCAGGAAGGTCTGTGGTTTTAGGATAATTTTATCATTCTGTACATGTGTATAGCAAAAACAGGGAGAGATTTGAAATGACATGGTACAGAAAAATTTCCAAACGTTCCATATCCTGGTCATTTTAGGCTTAAGATCTGATTTTTTGTTTTAGCTTGTGTTGCTTGTAAAGAATCTGTAAACAGAGGATCAGCAGTGGGACACAGGTCCCACTTGATACTCCCCATGTAACAGAAAGTCATTGCTTGTCTTAAATGAAGCAAAACAACAGCCCTGGCAGTGAAAACACATCAAAGGTTTCCATCGAACTGCTGAAGTCAGAAGCATGTTTTAATTATTTTAGATATGAAACAGAAGCAGTTCAACTCTAACAAAAGTTTCTTGCTGCAGATCATCCTGTGGGGTCGGACTGAGAAATGCCTGAAGGAGACCACGGAGGAGATCAGGATGATGGGGACAGAGTGCCACTACTTCATCTGCGATGTAGGAAATCGGGAGGAAGTCTATCGGCAAGCCAAGGCCGTGCGGGAGAAGGTCTGGGAGAACGCTGGTTGTGAAGGGGCTGAAGGAGCTGGCGGGGCTCAGGCTCAGGAGGGACCTTCTGGGTCTCCACAACTCCCTGACAGGAGGGTGCAGCCAGGGGGTGTGGGGCTCTGCTCCCAGGGAACAAGGGACAGGATGAGAGGAAACAGCCTCAAGCTGCACCAAGGGAGGTTTAGATTGGATATTAGTGAAAACATTTTCATGGAAGGGGTTGTGAAGCATCAGAACAGGCAGCCTGGGGCAGTAGGGGAGGCACCATCCTTGGCAGTGTTCAAAAACCGTGTGGATGTGACACCTGGGGACACGGGTTAGTGCTGAGCACAGTGGTGGAGCTGGGCTGATGGTTGGACTTGAGATCTGATGATCTCAAAGGTCTTTTCCAACCTTAACAATTCTGTGATTCGGTATTTGATGAGGAAAAAAATATGTTGGGAAAAAAGAAGGGTGACCATGCAGAAAACATTGTACAAAGTCCAGCTACCTGTGTGAGGTGATCCAAAGGATTGCAAGGCCCCTAGGCAAGAGTGTCAAAAGCTATGAAAATAACAGTGTATTTGGGCAATAATGGCTATTCAGCTCTAATGGTAATGGCTGCTTTGTGAGGAGAGATACCGTTTGTCACAAGTAATTTGCTTTCTTTTGCAGGTGGGTGATATCACCATCCTGGTGAACAATGCTGCTGTGGTCCATGGGAAGAGCCTGATGGACAGCGACGACGATGCCCTGCTCAAATCCCAGCACATAAACACCCTGGGACAGTTCTGGGTGAGATAAGCTCGTGTGTCCCATGTAGTTGGAGTTGGGAAGGCGAGTTACAGACTACAGCCAGTAGGTCTTTCTAAGGGATGCTTGGTAAAATCAGTCTGTCTTGAAAACAAGAGAGAAAAAAACAATGTGAGAGGCAAAGGCCAGAGGAAGGAGGTCAAAAATAAATACAATTTTTTCAGTATTACTCAGTATTTGATGCTCTTTATTCTCATTCTGTGATTTCCAGTAAAACATTTGATGTCTTTGTCAAAGCCTGAGTTCACAGAGGAGTTTCCTGTATGGTGATGTGAAGGGAACATCAGAGGAGTGTGGGACTGCATTGCTCAGGGAAGGGAGCTGTGAAACTCAGTCCATTTTGAATCAGAAAATAGAAATGAAAAAGAGCTTCTTGTGATTTCATCATTTTGTTGAAGACTTTATCCCATAAAAGTTCTTAAGCATAGAAGGCACTCTGTTCATGGTCCTTATCTGGGGTACTGCTTATATATGTGCTAGGAAAGACTTTTGTTGTGTTTCTACACAAACTTTGCCTGCTTACAATCTCAGAAAATGACAAAGAAACAAGGTCCTCTGCCACTCCTTTCCTGACATAATGAACAGGACACTTGGGCTTGTTGTGTCTGTGTCACCTTATTTTTTTCAGTCACTGATGTTTTTGTTGTATCACTGCTGAGAAAATCTTTTTCTTTCCTTTTTCTTCTTTTAACTCTCTTATTCTTCAGACCACCAAAGCATTCCTGCCAAGGATGCTGGAGCTGCAGAATGGGCACATTGTTTGCCTGAACTCTGTCCTGGCCTTGTCAGCCATCCCTGGTGCCATTGACTATTGCACCTCCAAAGCCTCCTCCTTTGCTTTCATGGAGAGCCTGACCCTGGGGCTGCTGGACTGTCCCGGAGTGAATGCCACCACAGTCCTGCCCTTCCACACCAGCACAGAGATGTTCCAGGGCATGAGAATCAGGTCAGTCCAGGGGAGCTAGAATAAAGCATCTCATTTTAAATGAATCATCAGAATACACTCCTAATTAATGCTTCATTTAGTTAAGAGAATTTGATGTCTCATTTGACCGCCTGGGAACAGAGGGTCACTCTAGGCCACCTGGGACTCATCAGACTGGTTCCCTCAGTGTGCTGGGATATTCCTGCAGCCTGTTCTGGGGGAGACGTGGACTGCTGCAGAGAGAACTGGAAGCTGTTTCTCCCTGCATGTATTCGAGGCATACCAGAGAGGGAGGAGAAACAATCTGCAATCGAGGTCATGCACTAGGACCAGTCTACAAATTACTTGAGAATTAACAGTACAAGTTCCTTCTTTATTCACTGGAATACTTAATCCTTTCCCACTGAAAGGAATGACAGCCACCTACTGAAGTGAGACTATCAGTACCTCCTTTTTACCCCTGTCCAAGAGAACAAGTAATGGCTGTCCAAATTAATCTTTTACAATGGGTAAAATAACCTGTTAATACAAATTGTGCTCTCTTAGTCAAGAAAATCTGCAGTGTCAAGCTATTGCAGGAGCTGGGAAAAGCCTCATGTTTGGTATTAAAAGCAATGGAGGAAAATATTTGTCTTTCACCTGTCAAGGATTTGAATCAAGCAAAGAGGAACAGAGAATAAAAGGAAAAACACCAGCGCTGAAAAGACAGCATTTGGTCTTGGTTTGCATTCAAATTAGGAAAAGCCCTGAATCAGGGCTCTGATTACACTCTGCCACTTCTCCCTGAAGGCACCAGCATGTACATTCTTAACTGTTTAGCTAACCCAGTAGTACTGGTTGGAACTGGGCTTTCTGCTTTTGGGCTTTTTGGCTGGAACTGGAATTTTCTGCCTCTTAGGGGCACAGCCAGTCCTGGGCATGTCTGAAGGCCAGTAACCAAGGATAACTTAGAGTAACAGGACTTGGACAGTGACACCTTAAAGAAGGAGCTAGGTTCACATGTAATTATTTTATTTTTTGTTTTCTTTGTTCAGGTTCCCTAGTCTTTTTCCTCCTCTCAAGCCAGAGACAGTGGCGAGGAGGACGGTAGAAGCTGTTCAGACGAATCAAGCCTTCCTGCTCCTTCCATGGACAATGCATGTTCTTGTTATCCTAAAAAGGTGAGTATTTCCTTTGCCCAGCAGTAGCCTGGCTGTGTAGGGAAGGTTGGCTCTGTGTCTGCTCCCTGAGGCAAAGCTCAGGCTGACTGGAACTGCTCTCATCTCTTCCCTTGAAAGACAGTCATGGAAGCAAAAGGGAGACACTTTCTGAGATTCCCTTTGGAGATGTTTTCTCTTTGTATAACCCCTTTATGATGCGAGTTTCATTCCCAAAATTTGGATTCCTGAGGTGTAAACTGGATTTTTGTCTAGGGAATTTCATAATAATTAACTTACACAGGTAGTTGATTGGGATTTTTTAAGTCATTTGTTGGACTCCAGGCTTTTTATTGTGCAGGATTTCTGAACCATAAGGTGTGGATATCCCACCTGCATTTAGAGAGCATTGCTTACAGCAGTGAAACTATTAAATCAATATTTTTGTGCATGATCAGGATCGAAATTTTAAGGTCTCTAAGGATAAAAAATCATAACTTCATATCCTGGAAACCACAGAGAAAGGACATTCTCCGTTGTGTTTCCATGACAGTTTGCACTAAAACCTTGGAAAAGCTGCTGCAGTCAGGAACTGAAACAAGGCAATGAGACTTCTGTGGAAAATAATTTCAGTATTGCATCTCAAGAAAAAATAATTCGCAGTAAATGCTTTGCTTTGAATGTAAAATTTGGGGTAAAAGTTCCCAGAAATTCCGTCGACAAGAAAAAGGGCTGTTCCATTTTACTGTAAGAATTGATAGGTTATTTTCCATTACAGTAGCTGTCAGGAAATCAGGGCTCTGTCCATACCTTAGGATAAGGAGGCCACATACCTTTCACAAGCAGATGGCAGGTTAACCAGACAATTCAGGTTAAATTTGTGTATATCACAGTAGAGTATTTGGAAGGAATAAAACATAATGATATCTTCCAAGTTACAGCTTTTACAGACTTTTTTTGATTAATATTTCTGTAGAGAAAGAGTGACCGGATGGAACTTTCTCCCTGTAGGCCTCCTCACAGCAGGAAACTGATGCCAGTTTTGTCTGTGTCTCTCACTAGCTGATTTTTGAGCATTTGTATATTTATGTATGTAAATGCATATTTACACATGTCTCATTAGAACAGATTGAGGGGTTTGTCTCATCTGCTCATTTTCTTTCTGCTTCTACACCAGCATTCTCCCCCAGGCAGCACTTGAAGAGATCCACAAGTTTTCTGGGAGCTACACCTGCATGAACACTTTTAAAGGACGAACATAGACCTGATGGCACAAGGACTGTTCTGCAGTGAACCCAACACAAGCATGAAAATCCTACAGGACTGTGAATCAGCAAGTCTTGGCTTTCAGCCTGTTCATGTGACTTGTGCTGCTCTGAGGCAACACATTTCTTGCAGGTCATATCCATAGTAACATGACCTTTGCACAGGATTGAGTGAGTGGACTGTGGACCCTTGGAAAGAAAAACAGAAAGTGTGAAATGTTTCTATGATGTTTAATTCTTTAGAGTTCAATTGTTAAATCTACTCATAGTTTTAAGATGTGATTTTTCTTTCTTTAGCATCTGAGCTGTCTCAGTGGAGAGGCAGCACGTCCCATCCCAAACACATTTTGTCCCCTCTCTCCAGAGGAACTGCCACTGCTTTCATTTCAGCTTTTTGAATGGGGAACTTCAAAATTACTTTGAAGAACTAAAAGATATGGACATTTAATGGATGCTTCCTTCTCTTTTCTTCACTTTCCACCCAATGATGAAGCTGTTCCCAGCACACACTGGGGTAGGAGCAAACCATGAAGCAATGTTTTCTTTGCTAAAGGCCACCCAGGACTTCTCTTTCTGGGCCCAAAAAAGCTGTTGTACTTCCTCTGTGGAGGCTGGACAGGGAGGCTCAGGCAGCAAAGCTGAGAGTTTAAATAGTGGAAGATTGTTTCTGTCACTGAGCTCATATGTGAAATTCTTGTTCTGATTTTTTTGTTGTTCATTTATGATAAAATATAAATATATTTTTAGTGTTAATCTCAGATTGCTACTCATGCAGGCAGCAGCACATTGGGGATGAACTAAATCTAGAACTAAGACCAGAGCGTTCTTGTACAAACATACATTCACTGACATAATCCATGCAGAGGAAAATCCATTGTATCAATCTGCACAGTGAAGTGGAGTAATGCTCTAAGAGACAGTACTGTTGTGCTCATGACATGTGAAGTTTGGGAGCACATTTAGCAAAGCCCTGATTAAATGCACATTGATTTCATCTGAGAAATGTGCTTTAGGGACATTGAATCAGGCACTGATCAGCCAAAAGTGGTAAATATACTTGGACTGAGGTGCCAGAAGCAGCTGGACATTATTTATTTTTGTAATGAAATACTGTCTTTGACAGCCTAGGAAGGGTAACACTGCATTCCTGTGCAAAATGCAGTGAGCAGCACATTGGAGCACTACTAACAGAGGAATTAATATAATTGCAATACAGGAAGTAGCAAGTCTAACTGGAGACACCTGAATGAAGTGCCTCAAGGATGGATGTGTGATTAAAGGAGTGGATTTAGGGCTTCTGACTCGAATTTCGAGCTTTTCCGTAGATGTCCTATGTGGCCTGGGGCAAAATGCATCATCTGAAGGAGCACCCTGACCTGCAAAGCAGATATTTCTAGTGTTTCCCTACCTCAAAAGTTGCAAGTCTGACTACCTGAATGTCTGTTGAAAGCTCAGCAAATTCAAATGCAACGTGTTATAGAAAGGAAAAGCAGTATTTGTTCATAGACCAAAAGGTTCTATACAAAAATTTAGATGAGGAAAAAAACCCATATGCCAAAATAGATCATCTCCTAAAAGACATCTGAGGTACAGCAGAAAAGCTTTGAGCTGTGTTTAAAATACTCCTTTGGTTCTGCCATGCGGAATGGAGACCTGCTACTGAGGTGCAAAGGTGTGAATGTTAAAATCAGGTCTGACCTTACTGCAGACCTCTGGATCTGTCTCTTCTGGAGCTCTCCAAGAGGAAGATGCTGCCAGAAGTGCCACTGTTGAGGTCCCCCTGCCTGGGTGAGTGTTTGGAGGGGCTCCCCTGCCTGGGTGAGTGCAGAACTATAACCTGGAGCACTGTGGCACCTCTGAACATGTTTCTTAAAATGCAGTTCTCCTTGGAATTCCTAGATGTCTGAGACTCTCTGGAGAGGATGAAAAGAAACTGCAATCTCTGTGATTTTGAGGTCCACCCTAATAGATGCTTCCAGCTTTATTTTTTGTCAATTTTTTTGAGAAGCCCAGCTCACTGAAAAGTCAAGTGCCATGAGGGGAGAACCCTTCCAGGATCTGCCTGGAATACTGAATGTACCAGGTTTATCAGGAGAGGTTTGGGAGAGCAAGTTATGATGACACCAGCTTCCCCTTGTGCTCTCTGATCCATTCCAGTTCCTCTTTAATCCCAGCTGGTTGTGCCAGGCTTGTAGCTGCAAGAGCAAAGAGCCGTGGTGAAAGAGCAGTGTCCCCTTGAAATTAAACCTTTGTGCTGAGATTCTATTTATTGGTAACTTCCTAATGCAAAAGTGAGGTGAAAACACACACCAGAATCCCCATTCATCCCCAAATCCCGTCGCTTAAATAGATCTGCCCTTTCCCTGCACCACACAAAGGATGTTCCCTATCTCCAGAGTTGTCTTACACACTAAGTGCTGTTGATTTCTTTCTGATGGATATAAACAAGCCAGAATGTAGCTGAGGCTCATCATCACTCTCCTCTCCTACACGCAGAATTCCCTCTCTCTTGCCCCAGGGTCCCGGAGCGGACAGCAGGTCAAATAGCAGTCACAGTGGGGGAGAGGGTTGCAGCAAACAGAAAATAATGAGGAAAACATTGACTTTGCTTTCCAGATAGCCAGGAAGAGTTGGGTAAGAGAGTTCCTTCCCTTGTGAGTGTTGCGAGACAGGACAGTCTCCATCCAGCAAGCAACTCTAACGTGGATGGAGACACTGAAGATTTTTTTTAGTAGAAAGGCTCCTCTGGAATGCCTGCTGAGGTCTGCTGGGACCTTCCCACATAAGGGTGGTGTTGGGTAATCCTGAAGTGCTGCAAATGTGGACAAGCTTTGTTGAAGCCTAAGGCCTTCTCCGAGGAATTTCCGCCCTTTGACTTATTTTAATTTTGATTTTCCCCGCTCTCTCTGCTGCCTCCTGCTCTCCACTGCACAATTATTTTTTTTCCTTCTGTTTTCCTATGTCATCACTGCACTTTTCTGTGCCACCATCTTGAAGCCAGATGTCATACGAGAGTCTGGAGTAAATCGAGATCGGGGTATCCATTTATTATCCTGCTGGAGGAATCCAGGTGAAGCTGCAGGAGCAGGTCACAGGAGTTTCATAGGAAATTAGTTTTACTTGCTCCAAACTCTGAAGAAGTGAAAGAGTCCCCACTATCACTCTTACAGAGGAGATTGCTGCAGGTTTAAAATCTGAATGATAGAGAAACATGAGTTGGTCTGGGACTTTTTCCCCTGGCAAAAACAAAAAGGCCCATTTTAAACGGGAGGATTTTTTCAGTTCCAGGTGGTTTCAGGGGCTGGTGTTTATACAAAGTGATTTTCAGAATTAGCAAGGAAGGGCGGGGAGAGGAGGAGTCCTTTTTATAGGAATCTGATCCCTCATGTTCGATATTTAATTTTGTGGTTTTTAATGAGAAAAAAATGCACCCTCACGCACCCTTGGCGAACTCTAAAAAGGCTGTTCCAGCCATGTCCCTGCCAATGGCATGGTTTGAGCAGCATGACACAAAGGAGTGAGGCCTGAAAGTGGGAGCTGTACCCTCCCCACTCACCCATTGTTTTGTTGAGGTTAAAAAGCAATAGAGTCTGTCCCTCAAGTTCTTCTAGAACTGCACAGAAAGTGCCTGGGCAAGCGATTCTGATGTTTGCAAAGAGAAACTTGTTGTACTTTTATGTAATGTGTTAATTAGTGTGGGCGGGTATGATCAGATCTAGTCTTGCAAGCCTTTCCGACAACTCCCTGAACACTCCCACCTTCAGATATTAACAGATAGCACTTGCCAAAGCTCCTAAAAACCCAGTAACAGACTTAATGCAGGCAGAGCATAAGTGGGTGCATGTATTTCAAAGAGAACACATCTGCTTGTAGCAGACATTAATGTGGCCTAGTGCCTTCCTTGAGCTGAAATGCAACTGTTGAGAAAAGAATACAGGCTGATCCGTGGATCATCTATTTGTTTTTATTTCTTCACGTGGCTTTAATAAACTTAATCTGGGTGACAGCCACTTTTTTGACAGCACTGGTTCCTAAGTTTGGGGCAAAGCAAGATTATGTCAAATGCAGTATTTTGCATTTTTACCAACCACCAGCCCTGAGGATGAGAATATTCTGCACTGTTTGCAGCTCTCACCTCCCCGGCACTAAGATCCTGGTATGTTTGGAGTCTGAGCAAACCTGTCAGTCACCAGCAGCAGTTGCATTCTCTAGGGAACAGAATCCTCTTTGTCCTAATGCTCTTCTGATGGAGATGTTGAGCCACGAGTAGTGGCAGCCACAGATTCAGGGACGTAGAGAAAGACAAGAGGAAAAACAGAACTTCACCTGCTCCCTGCCGCTCATTCTCTTCTATCCCGTGTTTCCTGTGGGAAGGTGGCAATTCAGGCACTTCTTGCCCCTCTCCCACCTCTGTTCCACTGAGGTCACCTCAGCACTTTCCCTCAGTACCTTCAGGGAGCTGAAGCTTCCACGCAAACACGCCCGGCTGTCCTGCAGGGAGCTGGATCCACAGGTAAGGAGTGGGAGAGCAGCCAGAGGCTGTTCTGGGGGGCTGTCCCCGCCTGCAGAGCACAGGGGGATGACACAGGACACTCCTGACTGTCCCTGGACCATTGAAGGCAGCGAGTCCTCCCCGTTCTGTCGTCTTTGCTTCCAACATCACACCTTCTTTCGTTCCTGTAATGGAAACTGTGAGCAAAAACACACATTGACCCAGCCTGCCTGGACTGGACTAAAGGCACAAACCCCTGAGACAATTTATATCTTCACACCCTCCCAGAGAGTCCAAACTTACTAGTTCCTTATGCTCACCTTTGCTGTTGGCACTGTGACATATTAGCACAGAAAAAAATTAAGGCAAATGTGTGATGATATTTTATGCATCGTATAATGATTATTTTTTTTCCTGAAACTAGAACAATTCCTCCTTAAGTGAGGGAAGACAGCACTATAGTTGGAGCTGGAGAGTGACTGAAAAGTATATGAGAATACAAATAGAAGATGCAATCTTAGGGGGAGTGTGATGGCCCTAAACAGACAGAGGCAAGATGCCACCTTACATCCCTGAAGTTATATAATAACAGAGGCGTGTGATTTCCAGCCAAATGCAAAGTCTATAAAAGAAGCCTGTTGTTGCTCCTGCTCATTCCAGTGGGTCACCATGCCCTAAAAACCAGTCAATTAATTTTGTAGCTTGCTGACTTGGAAACTCCAATATGCTGGTAACTGATGGCTGACTCTTGGTTTTTTGAGGGAGGGAAAACAGCCCAAACATGTAAAAACAAGGAAGGGTCAGTTTGACTCCCTGCTCACTTTTTCCAGCTGCGAGGGCAGTCCATCATGCGTAGGTATTACAAGGACATGTGGTTCTCTGCCTTGTGTCAGTAATTATCCTGACCTGGTGCTACTAGGTAGATGTGGTTCCATTTCCTATTCTTTTCTTAAGCAAAAGCATTTTTTAAATAGGATTTTTCTTTATCTGAGTTGGTTGCCTCTGTATTGTACAGGCTTTTCACAGACAGGCATCCTAGACATGAAGTTTCGCATTCTATGTTAATCAGATGATAATGAAAAGAATACAGAAGTGAAGAGTTCCCGTTGGATATCTTCCTTCCCCAAGCAACGTGGAGCTAATGGAGAGGAACACTGTTGGAAGATCAATGCCTTAAGCTGAGCCATCTCAGAAGCCTGCTGGCTTCTGTCTGGAAATTACCCTGGCTTCCAAAATTGCCTTCCTGCAGATCCCTGGGGCTTTTGGCACTGAGTTTGGTTTCCTGAGCAGGTCACAGTCACTGTGCACTAGTACAGTAAAGGCTGCACATGCAGACTCTGAACAGATGGGTTTAAACTTCTGCTCCCAGAGCACACTCTTGAAAAATGCAGATGAAAGGAGGAGGTGACATCGGGTAACCAGTACAAAGCCAAGCACCGAGGGAGGGCTCTGCTTGCCCATAGGTGCTGGAGAGGTCAGAGCACAGCTCCCACCTCTGGCCTGAGATCTGACCCCTGCCTGGAGCCTTGGATCACCACGTGCAGACCCTGGGCATCGGGAGTACCTGAGCTGAGACCTTCCCCAGCTGTTTTAGCCTCAGACACTTGGGGTGCAGCCACCAGCTGCCCTTGGGCATTGCTGTTGATCTGATCAGTGCTCCCAGACTCTGGGCTGGCACACGGCAGCATTAACTTCAGCTCTAAGATAAGGAGGAAATTCCTTGCTGTCTTTTCCAGGAAAGTCAACTATTAGTGCCTTAATGCAGAGAGGACTGAAGTAAGTGCGGGGTGATAGGGTTTCTGGGGTGGTTTGGCTACATGAACACTGCTGTCATATGGAATGAGAAAAAAAGGCTCATGGCAGAGGAATGTTAACAGAAGATAGAAACGGCAATAATGGAAAATAAGTGATAGCCAAACACATAATTCCTGTTCCCAGAGCCTGCTGGGAGCGCTGATTCCCTGCAGACATGGCACAGGGAAGTCAGCTCACTCCACAGTCTTACACCCCCTTCAACTCTGCCTACTACAAGTAGCAGCAGAGGTGACAAGCTCCTGATCTCTGCTCTCTCAGCTGTTAAATGTAGCAAAATAGGTGTTGAAAATAAAAAAATCCATCCATCGGAGAACAAGCAATTCTTTGGGTCAGTGTCAGCCTTAGAGAATGGAGGAATCTCTCAGGTACCAGGAGGAGGAGCCACAGCAGCTCCTACCTGATTCCTTGAGGTCCGGGCCACATCTCCCCTTGTTAATGGGAATAGATGTGGAGGAGTATGTTTGACTCAATTCAGCCATGGGATTAAACAGAATCACAGATCAGCTTGGCTCCCTTCTTCCCAGCAATAAAGTATCTTGTGCTCTTTTCTGAACTCCCATCAGAGCTGCAAATTCATGGAGAACGCCTGTGGAGCCAGGCAATATTTTACTCCTGTTCTAAGGACTGTGCAAAAGACAGTGGAGAGACACAAGCAAGCACTGTCATGTGTGCTTTGGTGGCAGAATAGTCTGTAACTTTCAATATTCTGATGTTTTTGACTATTCAGTAGAAGCAATCTGACTTGTTTCTTAACTGTCTGCTATAGCCAAAAAGCCTTCTTCACCCACATCAACTATTATAATATTTTTGAACCCTAAACCGCATTCAGTTTCTCTGTTGTCCTGTTCTTTTAGCTGAGGTTTAACAAGCCTGTTAATCAAATGATCAAATACAGCCTTGAATTTCTTTAGAAGCGATCAGATGCTGATGTAGAAAAATAATTTTAAAAAACCCAGTGCTGATGTCCTGTAGCAAAAGTTTCTACATATGTTAGAAAGCACATAAATAATTTACAAACAACTCAGTTTAATTGTGCAATAGAATGCTCTGCTTCCGTCATCCAGGGGATACAGCACTGAGCCTCCTGACCTTGCTCTGTTTTACACAAGCAGACTCAAAGCATCTTCATTCCAGTTTTTAAAATAAATTACAGAACTGTAAGTTTTCTTATGTAAAAACTATTGCTTGGCTTTGAATTCAGGCACACACAACTCTGACTCCACATCAATTATGAAAATAATGTTAATTCTTTCAAATTCTGAAGCGCAGGATTTAGGAGCAGTTACACTTTTGGCTGGAGATGTCACATTTCCTGTGATGCAGCCTAGGAGGTAGAGTTGCAATCTTCAATTTCCCTTTAAAAACCTCTTCCCATTGCCAGTCAGAGTTGCCAGTGGCTCCTAAAGGCACAGAGCAGAGGAAGTTCTATTCTGCCTTTCCCCTGACCTAAGTTCATTGCAGAAGAGCTGCTTTTGAATGAGCCACAGGAGCCGTGCTGAGTTTATTTTAGTTGGGTTTATATTAGGCTTGATTTCTGCTGATCCCTTCATTTTTCATCATTTCATCTGTCTCTTCCAGTTGTTCCCGCTGGAGAGGGCTGTGTTTGGAGAGTTCCTGAGCCAGAATGCTCTGCCTGCAGATTGTTCATCTCTGCAGCCTCCCCTCCGGCAGTCCCTCACCTGTGCCTTGTGCACACCTTCTTAGACCTTAACTCTGCAAACTGCTCTAAATATCTTCAGATTTGTTCCTTCGAAGCATGAAGTGTAGCTAAACCCCAGAGAGCTGTTACTTCTGTTCATAACTGCACATTCTGTTTAACACCTACACGATCCGAATTTGAACTGGGAAGGACTGGGAGGGAGTGGGTGGCCAGAGCCTCACTTTATGGTTGGAGGGGGAATCATAAGGTAAAAGTCATCTGTTGAATAATAGAAACACGGTGCAAGCCCCAATACCCAGCACTGCTGTTTGATTTCTTCTGATAATTTACCATTCACAAATAGTAAAATAGATTATTTTCACGATACTTCAGCGTGTCCTTTTGCAGTCTGAGGTACACATCCTCTAAGGCTGCATGAGTAACTTGTATTCCAGAGATCTTTATTGCAGCCAGCAGCACTGCTTGACACGGGCAATTCTTGCTGTAAAATCAGCCTGTTTTCTTTCAATGGATCATTTTTTACATAGATTTCTTTCACATTTTCCTTTATCAAATATTTTATGCACACAGTGGTTCTTGGCCAGTGATTTTCCTGCAAGCTCTTCACCGTAACTCCCACTCTGAGTGCTTGCCATTCATTAATGTACAGTTTTCTGTGGAACTGGCCATCCCAATCACACGGTGGCTTTGCTTTCTCCTGGCTGGATGCCTTCCAATCCCACAGAAAGCTTTCTAGGGGCTCCAGTATGTCTGGTGATGACTGTGAGATGGCTTCTGGCAGCAGCGTTAATGCAAACGCATATTTGAGTGTGTTCTCATGACATATTTCCAATCCTGTGATCAAAAACGTGCCTATAGACATTTTCAAGGGGAAAAAATCCTAACTTGGGATACTGTCAAAAGTGCATTTGCCTTTACTTACAGCTGAAAATTTTCACAGTTTGGTTTTGTTTCTTTCACTGGATTCGTCTCTCAGCCTCAGATCATCAGGGGATAAATAATCACAGTGGAAATCCTGCAAAGATTTCATTAAAATAAGAGTGACCTCCCGACATCAGGGCATGGCATATTTCCACATGAGGGGAATGGCATGATGGTGTTTTGGGATTTGTGTTGCTGCATACTCACCCTTGGTTCAGTTAAGAAAATAGAGTGGACTAGAGTTGTGCTGCAGCTGAGGTTTGGGAAGCAAGGAAATGCAGGAAAAGCACTGCACATTGTTTGACTGTCACCTGTGCCAGCCTCGCCCTGCCAGAGCACTTCCATTTGTTACAGACAAGGGAAGGGTGGCACAGAAAATGGTCCCGTCTCACCTGGTGTCACACAATGGGACAATTCATGATTGTACTGCTGGTACAACCCTTGGGGTCACCAAAGACCTTTGGTGGCAGCCGACATCATGAGTTTCTGACCTGTCTGGGGCTGCCAAAATCCAGGTCAGAAATCCCAACAAAATACAGTATTTGTTCGTGATCTGTTGTTTAATTATTTCACTCTCTACAGACAAACCCCAGGGGCAGATCTCTAATCAGATTTTCACACTTGCCCTTGACTCATTGGATTAGATGGCTGCTTCCTCTTAATGCCATAATTACAACATTTCCATGCCTTAAACCAAAACAAGGCTTGGAAACAGCCTCGTGGCTGCTGCAGCCCAGGGATGCTCTGGGAGGAGGGGGAAGGTATCTGCTGTGCTGAACTGGCCTAGAAATCACACAGAGGCTCTGAGGGTTTAATCACAGAAATGTTTGCTCAGGGGCACTCATGATGGGCTTTTTTCTTGGAACTTTGAGCAAACGTAGCCTTTGTTTGCATTTTTCTGTGGGATTTGTTTACTGTTCATTTGTGCTGCACATGCTGTGAGAAATTAAGCCATTATGTCCGTATTTTTTTTCCTTTCTCCTGCTTTCATTCCTTCCCCCCCCCCTTCAAAATCCTTACAATTCCTTTCATTACTTGGTGTTAACAGGACAAAAGAAATAAATACTTGAAAGAAGATACAAGCTGTGTTTCTGTTTGACTTTGGAGCTGCTGTGGTAACCGAATACCAGTCTGCAAGGTCAGGAAAAGAAAGGAAGAAATAAGAAAACTGCCCAAAGCTCAGACCACGGGGCTCGTTGGCTTTTGCCCAGCAATTTCCAGCCACATGCCCCGAGAGCTGAGCAGTCGCTCTGTAAATCTCCGAGTGTTTCATATAGTTTCCTTGTCATGTGGCCATTAAGTTTTATAACCTTTATATTTCAAGGGAAACAATGAACGTGAATTCCTTCGAAATGCCCTAATAGATCCCACATGTGAGCGATCTTTCATATTTTGGTTGCTCTGTAGGTACTGAACCCGCCCGTGGATGGTTGGTGTTGGCTGCGGGCCTCGGATGTGCCTGGCCAAGGGAGCCAGTCCTGCTGCTTGGTGCTGTCCTCCCGCTGGTGCTGAGGGGAAGGAGGAAGGAAGGGGAGGAGCACCAGGACTGGATCAGGCATTGATCAAGCTACTGAGATGTCAGTCTTGGTTTCAGCATGGATCCAGCTGCATCAGTCCAGCTGATGGGATGTCCAGGATCCTGGGGACACCACCCAGGCTTAGGGGGGGTGCCTTTTTATGGACAGGGTTTCCCATTGTCAGGATTGTTTTCTCAGTTTCTATGCAGATCAGGTGTCACAGATGTTCTTTCAGACCTTTCTGGAAATGGGTTGGAGGCTTCCTGGGTCTCTGGTGATCTCGATCCCCCTTACAGTCCCTGCCCAATTCCCAGCCTCATTCCTGCCCTTGTGCTCTGCTTGTCTTCAGGAGCATGAACAAGGATGTTTGTCCCAGGAGTGCTGCCCTACCTCTGCATGGCCCCTTCTCCAGCCCCATGGTGTTCCTTCTCACAGCGTGTGATCAGCAGCAATCCCTGTTTGTGATCAGCAGCAATCCCGGTTTGTGATCAGCAGCAATCCCGGTTTGTGATCAGCAGCAATCCCGGTTTGTGATCAGCAGCAATCCCTGCCTGTTATTACAGCAGCCCTTGGCCACTGCTCTCAGTGTTTGAGACATTCACATTCATCTCCTGGGATTCTGCATCCCAGGGCTGGGGTGGGGCTCCCAAGGAACCTTTCAGAGCTGTGGGAAGGGGCAGGTCCTGGAGCCCTCTGGGTGATCCCAGAGGGGTTGAGAAGCTCCAGAACCCCAAGTGTTCCTTACCAGCTCATCAAAGGCTATCAGGGTCATGGGTTTCCCGGTCCTTGGCTTTAATTTAGAATCACAGATTATTCTGGATTGGAAGGGACCCCCAAGGGGGTCCTCCATTGAGTCCAGCTCTTGAATGGCCTGTACAGGGATTGAAGCCACAAGTTCAGCGTTATCAGCACCATACTCCAGCCAGCTGGGCTGGTCTCACTTAATTCCTTCGTTTTAAGCATTGCTCCTGGATCTCTTGGTGTTGAGTCTGACCCTGGAGCAGGGGCTGTGTCCGAGCTGAGCCTGTTCCGACAGCCACTGGAATTGTGGCCCGAGCTGAGGGAGGGGGCCCCGTGTCTGTGAGGGTCTGTCTGCAGTCATGGGGGGCAAAACTCTCCCTCAGGAGCCAGCGGGAGCTGAAGAATCTGCCTGAGAGGCTGAAAGGGTGAATTTCTGATTGCTGCCCTCTTACATTTTCATGATGTGGGATGGTTTTTTGGGAGCAGGGGACGGAATTGTTGGGGTTTGCTTGTTTGTTGTGGGTTTTTTCTGGGTTTTGGGTTTTTTCCCCCACAAATAGAAGCCTCTAAGTTGGATACATGGAGAGGAGGACATAGATTTCCTTTGAAGCTTGACCTGTTAATTGCCCTCCTGTATTTTTAAAGTGGAAGTTGTTTCTCTCAAGGTTTTCACAAGCTATTTTCTGTTGTGAACAAACTCTGGGGTTTTGGGCTGAATTATTCAAATGGCTGCATCAAGTATGTGCAGTGTTTTTTTAAAATTAGGTGATCCTTAAGCTGCACCTGTAAACAATTTGAGCTTCATTGGATTCAGCTTGCCTTTAATTATGCAGGTATGGCATCTTTTGAAGTATTTTTGCTTTTCTGTGCAAGGGCTGGAAGGAGCAAACAGGGATCTGTGGCACTGAGCTCTGACTTTCTCTCTCACCTGTTGTAACAACCCTGTTCCTTTTTACCCACCCATGACTAATTCCAGCAGTTTTGAAGAGGCGTTAAAATCTATAACAAAGTTTGCACAAAGGATTCCTTCTATGGAAATTACATGTTGTTTGTTATTTTACAGATTAATGATGTTGAGGCAGTGGTGAGTACCTGTGCTGGCCCTACTGTTGAGGAATACAGGAACCAGGGGAGTTATGCCATGTGGGCTGAGGGGGTTTTGTGTATCCTCAGTTTACTTATATAGCAGTTTGAAGTTTCACATCTTCCTGACAACCTTACTTGGCTCCTCTCAACAGCTTTCATGCCTTTAAAACATGGAGCATTAGATGGGGAGGGTGGTGCTGGATCATGTGCTTTAGTAAGGGCCTGGGGTTTTTTATTTCAAAGCACTCTTTGTAAACTGGTATTTTTCTACTTTGGTGTGGGAGTGGTGAAGTTTGGAATGGATGGTGTCACTAAATTAGTGACCACATCAGAACTAGGCCAGTCTTTACTGCTTCCAGAGAAACGAAGCCATGTGTCAAGGCGAGGTCATCTGCTGATCCTGAGAAACAAGTTTAATATTGTTCTTAGACCACAAGGAATTTCCACTTACTGTAAAGCTGTCAGACTCTTTCTGCCCTCCCTGTCAGTGGGACAGGAACTTTGTGTGTGCAGACACACTGTAATGGAGTTTTGGGCTCTCTGATGATACAGATTGTAAAAATAATGAGTTTTTCTCACTCTGTGAGAGTGTCTCCTGGACGTGAGGCAGCTCAGGTGTATCAAAGCCGTGGCACAGCTGTGAGGTTCTTTGTCGGGTCAAAAATGACGAGGTTTACAGGAAACACTTGTTCTGCTCCACTCGTAGAGCCTTAGGCACACCCTAAGTCACCCTCTCACGGAGGCAGGGAGGTGAGAGCAGGGTGCCTGCAGGTGGGAATGGAAGTGTGCATTCTGGGGAGCCCCAGGTGAGCACCAAAGGGAGCAGCAGCTGCTCGGTGGAGCAGGGACAGCTCGGCGGGCTTGGTTTGTGCCCTGTGCTGAAGCTGTGCCCAGTTCATGGAGAAGCCCATCAAACACACTTTGTGCTGCCCTGAAGAGTGTTGGGAACAGTCCTGAGCACAGCAGGAAAACAAGGAGAGCCTGCCAGAAACGCGTGTTCCGGGCGGTTTTTCCAGCAGTTTGCATCACCAGCGCCGAGCTCTGACGCGTGGAATCCAGAGGAGCTGTGAGGGTGCTCACGGAGCAGTGCCCTGCACGGCAGGGGGAATGCACGGGGTCCTGACACCCGTTTTTTGGGCACAGGGGCAGGGGGGTGGGAAGCTGTAGATTACCAAGCTCAGCAGCTTCTGAGCACAGCCTTGGCTTTTTCTGCAGGATGAGTAGCTTACGGATGCATAAAGGTCTGTGGACCAGGGAATCCTGTTCTCCAAAGAGCAGCAGTAGCACGTCTCGATACCCTCCAGCCTTACCTCCACTGATTGTGTGGGATCTGGGATGAGAAAAGCCCTTAAGGATCTCCCTGCTCGTGCTCTGTGTCACTGCAGCTACTGCTCTGTGCTTCGCAAAATTTAAATTCGTCTGCCAGTTTCCTTTTGAGGCCCTTGATCTGCAGAAAGGAGGTGATGGACATACTGGGTTAACTGGTCCCCTGGCAAGGGCTGCTGGGGGATCGGGGATGCATCACAAGCTGCTTTAGGAAGTGTTGCGTCCTTGGGAGAGCGGGAGGGTGCAGAGGAGGAGGGGGTGCAGCGGGGGTGCCATCCAGCCTTGGGAAGGCTGATAAGCTGGAACACCGTGTCAGGCAATGTTGCTGACTGTAGGGCTTTTGTGTTTGCTCTCGTTGAAGTTTAGAGCATAAATAATGATTATCTGTGCCGTGCTCGGGCTCCGCTCTCGCTCGGCCCCGTGTCCCAGCCCCCGCTCCCCTCGGCAGGGTCAGGGAGAAGGGAATTAGAGGCGGTGTCTTTGGCTGACACGAACCCGCTGGGGAGGGATGAGAGGAAGGGGGTCTTGGGGGCTGGGTTCAGAGCAAGGTTAGCCAAATATCGGATAAATTAAGCAAGAGAAACAGACAGCTCAGCTTGCAGTGAACTTTTCACCCAGCTAACCTGTTCCTCACCCTGCCTTGCACAGGTGGAGTGCGACTGGAGCACAACCCCTGCTCTCCCTGCCTCCCTTCTTGCATGGCCACGGGGAGAGCAGGAACTCTTGAATCCAAGAAATATCACAGTTCTGATTTCTGCCTTAGGAACCCTGAAGTTAACACCACTAATTGCAGAGGAGTTAGTTCATATTTGCTGCAGGGTGAATGAGGACTGATAATTACTGGTCATAGAGGATTGGGAAGAAATTCCATGCTGGAGAGGGCAAGGAACAAATGTGAGTGTCTAAACAGCGATGATTAGAGATTCTTTGTGGGAAAACACAAGACTGGTGGGAATTCTGGTGTTTATTTCTCTGACTTTTCTTCTGCATTTGCAGCGCAAGTAAATACAAATAATTGCTGACAGATGTTGTAAAAACATAGCATTATGCTAGCCATTAAGGTTAATTTTTTTAGGTTAATAATAGATACTGATAACTCGACATGGTGTACTTGGCTCAAACTCATGTTACCTTGTTGAAATGGGCTGGGCTCCAGATGCATGTGTGGAACCAAGTGCTGGACTTCTTCTTCTGACCCTTCCCTAAATCCCCACGGTCTCCGCTCCCTCCTCCCCAGAAAGCTCCAAGCAAATTAAAGTTCCTGGGCTTTAAGTAGTTGCTCCATCGCAATCAGTGCATAGTGGTGAGGCCTGAAGTTTCTGATCTTCTTTCTTAGACCTTATCTCTGCTCTGTGGTGTGGCAGGTCTGTTGGAGAGCAATACCTCGTATTGCTTCAGTCCTGGGCTGAAATCCGTGTTGAAATTGCGACTCTAGAGTTCTCTAATCTTCCTTTTCCCTTTTCTCTCATCATAGGTAAAGAAGGCCTGAAACTAGCAGCTCTCTAATGCACAGTATTTCCAGGAGCCAAGTCCTATATTTTTCTCTGTGTGTGCCTAAATTCCATAAAAGTCAAAAAGTTAAAAAAAATTGTTGTAGAACCCTCTTAAGAAACTCTTACTGGCAGTGCACTTCTGGATGCTAGATGCTAGGAGCTGTGTGTCTGAAAAGGGAAGAGCAGCCTGGAGATAATCCCTGACTTCAGGAAGCCAAGAGCCTTCCTGGAGCAGTGAATAATTTCAGCTTTGCCTCCTGCTCTGCTCCATGCACAGGGATGGTTTCCACCCCCATTTTGGACCTCGAAAGTTCTTGGAACTACCCATAAACGTCAGTTCCCACCCAGCTCCTCAGCCACTGCCAGGTTTAGGTGACTGGCTGCAAAGGAGCACTGACAGCATCCAGTGTTTTGCCCACAGGTGAGAAGCAAACATGGATTGGGTGCTGAAGGTGTTTTATGTTGGCAGAAAATGGCCACGGTTCAGCGGTTTGGGAGAAGGGGGTGTGTTAAGGGGAAGGTGTGGAGAAAGGGGTGAGGACTGTGCTGTGGTTACTGTTTAGCTCCTGAGCCTGCTGATGCTACTGGTTGTTGATCAAAGAGTTTTTCTTCTCCTGCAGTTGTTTAAGAAGATAAAAGGAGTTGAGATGTGCACAAGGCAGCACCACCTCTGCTGCCCCTTCCCCTGCAAGGATGGGAGCTCTTGGGTGGGTTTGGTGAACCCAGAGAACAGATTCTGTTCAAACTCTGTTGTTTGCTTGGTTTGGGCTGTTGTGTTGTTGTTCTGGTTTGGTTTTGCTCCCTCAGGACGGTTCTGACTGGCTGATTTTACAACCTGTAGCTTCAAATACAAATTGCACCCTCGGGGAGGGGACGGGGCAAGGACAAGGTCAGTGGTCATCAGATAAGTGAGGCTACTCCTTCTCCAGCAGTCCAGGCAGATTCATCAGAGCTCTAAGTAACATCATCATCTTGCCAAAGACAAATTTGCCTGTCTGATCTGTCAGAGTGTATATTCTCCACAAGACTTGCTCCCTTTCCAGCGCGTTGGTGAAGTTTCCCAGACCCGTTTGGCCAATCGTGCTGTGGCTCCAAACCCCTGTCATGGCAGGCTGGTGGCTTCTACTGTATTTTTTACTGCCCCTGAGTGACATCATTTAAATGATGAGTCTCTGAGATGATTCATACCAAAAAAGATCTAATAATTGTTACCAGTTATTCAGATCAGTGTTACTGATTTCCCGCATCCTCCCACTGGTCCCTTGAGCTCCCCCACCCACTCGTTTTTCCTAATATTTCCCAGGCTTTCTGGCTGTAGGCTCAGTATGCCCTCTTCTGTGTTAAGGTGTAAGTGTCTGGCTCTCCCCAGAGGAACATTTAGGGCTTGGCTGCAGCAGCTTGCATGGGCAGATCCGAGCTGGAGTGGAACTGGGAGGTGGAGGGACACTAGCAGCTCCAGGGAAGCTTCCCACGGCGTTTGTGGCACATCCCTGCTCCCCGTGCTGCCGTGGCTGGCAGGCTCTGGGGTGGCCAGTCCAAAGCTGGCCGAGTGCTGTGGCTGCAGGGCTGGGGCCACAGGACCGAGCTGGCATCTCTGGGGCACAGCTCCACACTCTGCCAGGGCTCCCACCAGAGCAGCCTCGTGTGCTGCTGCTGTTCCAGCTGGGGGCTGGGGTTGTCTCTTCTCTCAAAAATAAAGTTCCTCAGCTCATGAGGCTCATTCCTCCAGCACCGTGAGCTGAAATCTGCGCCGTGCAGTGATTTGTGTGGTCCATACAAACAGCTGCCATTGAGAGCAGTGGGTTTTTCAAGCGGCTCCTCAGTCTGGCCCCTTTTCCTCATCATGGTTCTCTTTTCGGATCATGGTGCATTTTTCCTTCATCTTTGAGTCCCTTCAATATCTGTATTCTCATTTTCTTACCTTCTTTGCTCAGTCTCTCTCGAGTGATTTCTTCTATTGGCAGGAAGACACTTGGTTTTGCCCAGAGTGAGGTGGGTCCAGAGCCCAGTGATGGAAAAGGGTTCTAGGTACCCACAATGAAATATTTGAGGACGCACTGACATTATGGCAGGTGAAGCTCTAAAGTTGATTTTGGAGCTATTTTTGGCCGTGTCACTGTCTTGTGCAAGGCTTTAAAGAAACTGTGGATATACAGATCTACAGAGCTGTCCTAAGCAAGGGAAACAGCTTCACCCTTCCTTCGTATTAGCCCCAGGGGTGGGCTTTTGGTCTGATTGTTGATTGTCGGGGGGTGGGAGAGTCATTAGTTTGAAATTCGTGCTGTCAGAAATTCTTATACAGGAAGTAAAGAGCCCCTTCTGTTGTGGAGCTCATTTATTTACTCTTGCTGAGAGGGGCTGGGATGGCAAGAACCAAAAATTGGTGTTCTCCCCAGTATTGGAGGGAAGTTCTTTGCTTTGCAGGCAGTGGCAAGGAGAATGAAGGGATATTGAAGAAACAGGACACAGAGACAAGGTCTCAGTTAGTAGAGGACCTCTTTGGATGACTAAGAAAATTTGGTTCATTTCCTAGACTCCAGTTTTTTAAAAGGAAAAAAATCCCTTTTGTTTGAGGTTGTCCTATAGAGGAGATATGAGGCTCTTGAACGTTTAGAATATTAAAGCTTGTAATCCAGGCCTCACACAGGATTCCTGGATATTCTAGTGAATTTATGGGTTATTTCGGTGCAAAGAAGTAAGATGGTGACTGTGGCTCGTTGGTCCTGATTCCGCGGCCCGTGAAGTTCATCCCCAGGGAGTTTTCTCCCGGACGGAAGCTGGGAAGCCCCGGGCCGGGCTGTGCCCGCTGTGGGCAGGAGCCCTGTGCCACACGGGTTGGCCCAGCAGAACGAGCTCCCAAAACAGAGAGCAGAGCTGCCCCTTTCCCCCCTTGGGGAAGAGCGAGCTCCCAAAACAGAGAGCAGAGCTGCCCCTTTCCCCCCTTGGGGAAGAGCGAGCTCCCAAAACAGAGAGCAGAGCTGCCCCTTTCCCCCCTTGGGGAAGAGCGAGCTCCCAAAACAGAGAGCAGAGCTGCCCCTTTCCCCCCTTGGGGAAGAGCGAGCTCCCAAAAAAGCGAGCAGAGCTGCCCCATTCCCCCCTTGGGGAAGAGCGAGCGGATTTGGGGCTGCTCTGAGCAGCCCTGGCACTGCGGCCCCTCCTGCCTCAGCAGCAGGGCAGTCCAGAGGAAGAAAAGCTTGGCGTAACCTTTGCTGTGTTATTTATTGTCACTCTGCAGCCCCCTGGAAAATGAACTTTGGGAACTCGTGGGCCGATGGTAACGGCGAGCACTGGGAAAAGCCCAGGAATCAGCAAATCCATTGTGTTGCGCTGACAGAAAGATACTGTTACAACACACTTTAGCTGCCAACTTGCTGCAGTCACTCAATCCATCACGGTGGGCTGTGGGATCACAAGCCAGTGAAACTCAGCCTGGCGTGTTATTTTAGTCTTACATGGACTGTGAGATAAACGGGGCATGAACCGGCCCCCTGGCAGGGGGTCGACCCCCGGCGCCCTCATTAAAGTGCCAATCAAAAAGAGTAATGGAAGGGGGAATGGAAAACTGGCTCCTCCAGCCTCGCACCGCGCTCCATCCCGGCAACTCGCACAAGCCAAGGGAAATATTTCTGTTCTGAACAGGAGCCAGGCCTCCAGAAATGCTCCCTGCTCCTCTTGGAGCTCCAAGGCTCCTCCGGTGCCGTGTGGTGGAACCTGTCCCCCCGGCTGGCTGTGAGCACAGGGAGCATCCTCGCCGGGTGCACCCTGGAAAAGGCGTGGAAGCGCTTTCTGTGGATGCACAGGCGCTGGGATTGTGCCCGTGGTCACTCAGCGATGGGTTTTGTGTCAGAAGTGGCACCTAGTTCAGTATTTGTGTGCGAAAGGCGCGGTGAGACCTGCTCTCTGCCACAGCAGTGCCGCCCCTCTGGGAGCCTCGGCAGCTGCTTGGTGTGTCCGAGGTGTGCGTGTGGATTCCTGTGCTCTTGGGGGTTATTGCCACTGGAACCCACAGCAAATCAGCGCTGGATAATCTCGGAGTGAATACAGACATGAGGCTGAGGCACACAGGCAGAGCTGAGCTGTCACTGATGCTGGCACTCAGACCCCTGAGCTCTGCTTCGACAATGGGTGCTGGTCCTGGAGACTGGGAGAGCTCCCAGCACTGCTGTGGGAATTCCTGGATGGCCTGAGAGGAGTTCTGGGTGATGTATAAATACCTGTTCTTCTGCACGGTGATTTCCCTCTGGTGTGTGCTCAAAGGAGAGGGAAAAAGGTGTCTGTGGAAAGAAAGGTGAGTGAGTGAAGTTGTACATGTAATGTAGATTTTTATTGTTTGAAATCAGGAAGCTGAAAGTGGGGGAGTTGCCTCTTAAACCTGCTTATAAATGTCAGCTCTGGTGTGATCTCAGTGTGACTGTGACCTCGGCAGCTGTTTATTTTTGCTCACAATGTTTTATCAGCAGCACAGAATTTCTCCAGGTAGATACTGGTCTGGTTTAAAATATTTTTTTTTATGGACAGGATCAGCAGTTGGGATTAGAGTTGGTGAAGCAAAATGTATGAGTAGTAACAGCAAAGAATGACGACTGCCACAAAACAAGGAGGTCCCATGTGAAGGTGACATCGTCTGCTGAGGCTGGTACAGGTTAGAGGCTCCCAATAGAGGGAGGAAGGAAATGTATCCAGGTCTGGAGCCCTCAGCACAGGAAAGACGTGGAGCAGGTCCAGAGGAGGCCACAGTGATGCTCCAAAGGCTGAAGCCCCTCTGGAGCCAGGCTGGGAGAGCTGGGAGTTACCAGCCTGGAGCAGAGAGGGCTCCAGGGAGACCCCAGAGCCCCTTCCGCTGTTTCAAGAGCCCTTACTGGAAAGATGCTAAAAACTTTTTAGCAGGGCCTGCAGCTAGAGGAGAAGGGAAAGTGGTTTTAAAGTAGAGGAGAGTAGACTCAGACCAGATATAAGGAAGAGAATTTTACAGTGAAGGTGAGGCACAGTCACAGGTTGCCCAGAGCAGTGGAAGATGCCCCATCCATGGAAACATCTGACCCAAACAATTCTGTGACTATAAATAGCATAATTGGAGTCAGCTTTGTACTGAGCCAGGTCAGAAATAATGACTGTACACATTTTATACACAAAATTCTGGAACATTTGCCTGTCTGAACTGGGAGTGTAAGGATGCTGTCTCTGGATAATCCTTTGAAGGATCGTGTGAGTGCTATTATACCACAAATAAAGATGTGTTCTGGCATAGAAGGTAGTGCCGAATAGAATCTTGACATTTCTGGGATGTTTACCTCAAATGCTGTTTCCTCCATATTTTGAGATTCAAAGAAATCCAGAAAAAGGATGAATGGAAGGGCCTGGAATTGCCCATTGGCAGAGGGGAGACATCAGTGGTGATGCTCCTGCTGCTGGAGCTGCTGAAGGGGCCTTGCCTTGCCAAAAGAAGGCTGGGGGAGAGTCTGGTCATGCAAATGGTGGGTTAGTTGTTTTTTTCTTTTCCTCCCATGAAACCTGCATGCAGGCACAGGTTTTTTGCTACATCATTATTTTGATACCCGGTGGTTCGTACGGCTGGATGTCGGTTGTTTGCCAAAGGCCTTGGAGCAACAGTCCTCAGTAATGGTGAGTCACCCTCCTGGGGCAGAGCAAATGTTTGCTTTTGCGGTGTCTGGAGGGCTGAGGGATAGCTGGTATGATGGATTTCTCCTTTATTTATTAGAATTCCTCTACAGCTGCAGCATGCAGGGGACTTTTTTTGCTGGCATTTTCAGAACCCATTGTTCTGCAGCTCCCATCCACAGCCCTTGTCCTTTGGGTGACCCAGCCATTTATCCAAAATGGAAATGCACATGGAAGCTGTTTACTTGGCCCATGGCCTTTCAGTGCTTTTGAGTCAGCCCAGAGCAGGGCTGTGGTGCAGGGCTGCTCTTACCCACGCTTGGTGCTGGGCACAGGGTCGGGCAGTGGAGGGTCAGCTACAGAGAAGAAAACCCAAAAACCCAAACACACACCAGCCAGCCCCGTGTGACACTGTGTCATGTATAAATTATGTATTACTGGCACAGGGTGGGGAGGGCCTGGCACAGGGTGCCCAGAGAAGCTGTGGCTGCCCCTGGATCCCTGGAAGTGTCCAAGGCCAGGTTGGACAGGGCTTGGAGCAACCTGGGACAGTGGAAGGTGTCCCTGCCATGGCAGGGGGGAGGATGGGATGGTCTTTAAGGTTCCTTCCAGCCCAAACCAGTGTGGGATTCTGGGATTCTGATACACTGTCCATCATGAGTGTCCCCAGGCCCTGAGCAGAGCTGACCCCTCTACTGGAACTGCAGTTTGCACCCGCAGCATTTGTATTTCTGGCCAAAAATGTGCTTTGGTTCTACTGAGCAAAACAATGTGACTGTTTTTTTCCTCAGTGTTTGTCAGTGGTTAATGAGTAACCTTTTCTTTCTGGCAGGAATCCTTGTCAGATTCTGCCTTCTCCTGCACCCGGGGCATGAGCAGGGCTGGTCACAGACCCAGCTGGGGCTGGGTTTGCCTCTCATTCTCCCACTTCACAAAATCTGCTGCTGCAGAACCACGAAAACTCCGTGGTTCCGTCAAACTGCTCCGAGTCCTGTTAACAAAACTCTTTCTCAGTCAGGGATGGTTCTGGCAGGGGAAGACAGGTGGGTTTGTGCTGCCCTGAGCCCTCTGTCAGAGCTGTCAGACCATTTGGGAGGCCACCAGCAGCTGTAAGAAATGGGCTGCAAGAAAGTCAAACCAGTAACGAAAGGGGAATTGGAAGTGCTTTGTCCCAGTCCTGCATTTGATAAAATTAAGCAACATAATGTGGAGTAAGAGTGTGCTGTCGAGCTGGAATGCTGCAGCAATCTGGGCTGGAGTCTGAAGCTCTGGGCACATTTTATTATGTTATTTTATTATTTTTCTTATTTTATTCTTTAAATTTTATTTTACTTTATTGTATTTATTTTCAGAAAAATAAGATTGTTTTTTATTTGCAACAACCTTGCCTTTAGGAGGGTGGAATAGAGGAGTTTGGAACACAGCCTTTGCTTTTCAAGAGAATTTTGAAGTGTATGTACATTTGGGGGTGGGTGTATATATTAAAAGAAGTAGTACAGAAGCATACACATGCCCAGTGTAATTGTCAGAAGAGAACTTGTGTAAGTGGATTTTGAGCAGCTTTTGACCTAATTAAAATGTGCTTTTATTTTGCTTTGTTGGGGTTTTTTTAAAATATCTGTGCAGCAACCTGTAATCAGAGATATTCACTGAAACCTGCTTTTTCAGTGTGAAGCACCAGAGGTGAGGTCATTGTGAGCAGCAAACCAAGGCAGGTTCCTCTGAGGAGAAGAACAGAGCAAGGGCTGAGAGGATTTGTCAGCCCAGTGGGTTGTGCACTGGAGGAAGCAGGTTCGTACTAAACTGTGCTTTAGAGGGAAAAATAAGTTTAAAAAATACATACAGTTGGGCTAAGATGTTACAAAGTATTTTATTGAAAAGAAAATAGATAAATGTTGAAAAGCATCATGCAGTCTAGGAAACGAGATAGGGAAGAGATCAAAAGGTCCCTGTCACTGGGAAATGTCTGATTATTGCTCTGGTTTGAGATGGGGCCCATTTAGCCACTTAGCTTCTCCCCACAAAAATGTAAACACTGCACTGCTTTGGAAAACAGCCTTTGGGCCTGGAGCTGCTCAGATGGATGATCCCACCGAGCTACTGGGACTCCATCAGCAGCAGAGGGGAGGGAAGGACGTTGTCACCTTTGCCCCGTGCTCCCATCACTGCAGAAACGCCTCAAGCTGTAGGAGCTGGTGGGACCAGGACCACTCATGATCCAGCAGTGAGGGCAAGGAAAAGGGGATTTCCCTGTGAACGTGCCACAGATGCAGAAGGACACACAGAACTTCACCCCTGGCCTCGGAGTCCCCAGGTTTCCTTTTCCCAGTTACTCTCAAGCCTTCAGAAAGCGAGGACGTTCCCTCCTCGGGAGTGGGTGGGCAGACCAGTCCTGCCCGTGTCCTGGAGTCACACCTGGGGACAGCTCCGGCAGCGGGGCGGGGACATTGACAGCAGGGACAGCAGGGACACAGCCCCTGGGGCTGTTCACCTTTGCAGGAGCACTGAACTGAAACCAGGGGCCAGGGAAAAGGGCACAGGAGGAGAGGGCAGGACAGTAAAGGGAAGAAAAGGGGAATAAAGGGGAGGGCAGGGAAAGGAGGAGAAGGACAGTAAAGAGGAGGAAAGGTGGAAAGGATGGGAAAAGGAAGGAAAAGGGAGGACAGGAAAGGATGTGACAGGTCGGTAAAGGGGACGAGAGGACTGGGAAAACAGGCAAGGAAAGAGGAGGACAGTAGAGAAGGAAGATCTGGAAAGGGGACGAGAGGACTGGGATAACAGGCAAGGAAAGGGGGGGGGGAGTGGAGAAGGAAGATCTGGAAAGGTGTCGTTTCCACAGGTCATTTTCTCACATGTGTGTTCTCACATGTCATTTCCATGCTGTGTGGGGTCTCTTTACCAGTTAGAGACAGTTCTTCCTTCCTGCCCCTGCTGAGGTGTTATTCCATCTACTCTTTATTACACCTTGAAGCTGGAGAGGTTTTTTCACACAAATGGCTCTCTGAGTTCAGGGCACTCCAGGGCTGCCAGTGTTCAGTGACTGCTCTGGTGTTTGCCCATCATCTCCTCATGGATGTTACAGATGGCTCCCCAAGTACTCCATCCATGCCCTGGAAATGCTCAACACAGCAGTGAACTACTCCTCATTTTCCCTCCCCACCTTTAGTGGCCCAGTATTTTACAACAGCTCAGAACTGGTTTCATTCTAACTTTCAGCACCAAAATATTCCCATGTGTCTTCATGAAAGGGCTTTACCTTCTAATTACTTTACCTTTTAAAGCTCTACTCACACTGAGCCTAAAGGTTTATAAAATAACACTTTAAAATGTAGGTTACTCAGCAGTTACAGGAGAGTTGTGTCTTCATACCCAAACCTGGCACCTCCAGGGAGTAAATGTGACACTGAGGGTTCCAGTTCCTGTGGGTTAAGGTGTTTAAGAGCACTCATTCCTCCCTCTTCAGTGTGGGTACAGTTAATGAGACAAATACTGATGTAATGTACAACACTGGGGAAAAAAACCCCTTGTTTTTTTATCATTTAGAAGTTTACTTCTGAAGATGTTACGAAGTCCAACAAGCTGGTGATCTCCTCTGCCGCCACCCTTCCTCCACCTGAGGGAAGCAAAAATCTGAAGTTACAGATTCAATTTCCAAGGCTGCTCACTCAGGGGCCTTGAGATGCAGACTGTGAATGTAAAACTGAATCCTCCCTGTATTAATTACCAAAAAATGCAATTTTTTTGTTAAGAAAGAGGCTGACATTTCAGTGCAAGACCAGGTCTCCTGTATTTACTTGTATTAGTGAGTTAAGAGAAAAAACAACAAAAAGCCCACCAAACAACCCAACCAATGCCCCCTAATCACAGCGTTAATGCACCCTAATCATGGTGTTAAAGCTCCAAACCACAGGACGCCTCTGCTCCAACAGCTGAAATTAATTAATAATTTTATTTTTTCAAGGTTTATCTACATTCCTGCACTGTGAAAATCAGTTTTCTCAAGGACAAAAAAGAGAGAGAGAAGAGCTTGTGTCAGGTAGTGCAGTACGACTCAGTAGAGCTCCTTTAATTTCTTTACACAGTAAACAGACTCATATTTATACCAACACCCGCTGCCCGTCGTATTTACATGGACACTTGTACATATATACATGTTAGCAAAATACAGGGCTTCTCCCAGACCCAAAGCTGTGTCAGCTACACCTCTGTTATACAACTAGTGCTTAAAAAAGAAAAGCCACCTCTTTTGTTTTCTCTAAATACTAAAATTATCTTTTTTTCCTTCCCTAGTCACACAATTCTGGCTCTAGCCTGGTACTTGCAGCTCTTTCTGGCAGTGAGGAAGTGGATTTTCAAGAGTCCAGCTCGAGTTGCTCCTGATTTTCACTAAGTCTCAGCATCAGCTGCTGCTCATAATAAAGGCTCTTTGCATAGTTGATTTCTTGGGACAGCTTTACTGCCAGAGCTTCCGATTTCACTTTCACCTGCAGAAAGAAAGGAGATTTTTCTTAATGTGCTCCTGCTGTCAGCTAAAACAGAATAGGTTTTAGATTTGAAGTAAGGGATAGAAAGGTTTCAGTGGAGTTTCCTTCTCAGCACTGAGGTTGGAGTAAGGAAGGAGCGCGAGGGAGCACGGGGTACACACACAGATATTCGAGGGTGAGAGCAGGAACACTGTGCCACATCTGAGGTTATTTCCTTTGCCTCCCCTCCCACCTTTTATCTGGCTGCTCTGTTTGGAATGTGAACTGACTTGGGTCAGGGGTGAGCTTGTAACTGGGCCTGCAGAACAGCCCCCGAGCAACTACTGTAATGGCACAAAATATAAACACTGGTTCCAGCGTTAGAGACCTCACAGTAAAAAAATACTACATGTAGGAGAAGATTAAACACACAGCAAAGTACCCAAGTTCCATTTATGTGGTGAAGTTAAAAGCCTTTCACAGGTAAATACATGTTTCTTCCTGTTACTATCCTGCCCGCAGGAACATTTTAGGGTTTTCCTTTCTTCAGCTTTCTCAGGAGTTTAGGGAGCCACTTCTACAGTCACTGAAACCTGGGCAGCAGCTGTTTTCAGGGCTGACGGAACAAAGCCTGTGACTAAACCACTTCGGTCACGAGGGGAGCACGAGGGGAAAGGGGTGCCAGCTGCTCACCATGGGCCGCTGCTGGGAGGGGCCTGGCATGGCCACGCCGCTGCTCGTGTTCACAGCCTTCTTGGTGAGCTGGATGTACACGTTCCCGTGGTCCTTGGACACCAGGCAGTGGTACAGGTCGTCATACCTGACCTCCAGGAATATGGAATCCCTGTCCGTGCAGTCGCCGCTCCTCAGGAAATACACGGCCTTGGAGGAGATGAGCACACAGTAGCTGTCGATGTTCTCCACGGCGATGAAACTGCAACAAAGGAGAAAAAATTATTAGCTTAAAGCTAAAAACAGCAAATTAACCAGAGCCTTCACCTGTTCTGTGACCTTCAGAAGTCCATCAGAAAATGCAGTAGGGCAACATGTACAATTCATCTGTATTTAATTTAAACCATTTAGAAATGGAGCTGATGAAGGACACTCTCACCTAGTTATAAAAAGATCATGCTGTAAATCAAATGTTAGTGCTGCCTGCCCGGCCACCAGCTTTGGGCATTACAGGGACACATAAAAATGTCCTTTGACAAGGACTTAGGAACAGTAATTTCCTCGCTCTGGAGCACTGCAAGTCCTAATGCTGAAGTTTAATTGCAACTAACTTCAGTTCCAGAGCTGGTACGTGAAAGTTTTGCAGACGTTTATGGCAAGAGCATTATCCTGTAACCTTCCTGTGCTTCTCTGCTCCCCACACCTCCCTGCCTTCAAAACCAAAAACAAGTTGAACTTGCTGCCGGGATCAGTAGCAGAAAAGAGAAATTAGCTGTTTAACACGGGGTGAGAGGTTAAGCAGCAAGCAGGTTTCCCCAGGGAGATTAGGCTGAGTGATGAATAGGAAGAGGGAGAGAAGAGTGAGTTAGGAATACTGAGAGTTATGATGGCTGAAAAGGCTGGTGTGTAAAAGAATAATTGTAAGGTGCAGAAGTGAAATACAAGTTGAACACACAAATGCTTCTCCCGCACTTCTGATTTACTATGGAAATGAATCTCATTAGTGGGGCTTTTTAAATGCTGAAAAATTCAGCAACTTGAATATGAAATCATAGCTGAGTAGAGTAATAGAGTAGTGCTGAATAGTAGGGGCTAAAACTCTGCCAACAGCCCCCAGGGTTGACATGCATCCATAAAGGAGGATTCTCCTGCTGTCAGGAGGTTCCCAATTGCTGCCCTCTGAGCCAGTGCTCATACGAACCTGCCTGCTGTCCTCACACCCTGCAGAATCCTCCACTGGCTTAGAAATCAGTGACCTTTGTCACTACTCGGTGTTTCTGGTAAATGGAAAAGTTCCCCATCTCCAAACCCTCCCTTGGCTCTACCAGTTAACTAACACTGTGCACAGACTACTCTGAGCTGTAGCCAAATAAACCCAGAGCTATAAAAGGTACGTTACTAGCCAAAAATACGGCAAGAGGTCAGGCCACGGTTTCTTTCTGTGGTATAAAAGGGTAACTCCAGTAATTCTGCATTCCCAGCCCTCTCAAAGACACTGCTCTGCACTGAACTTGCCTTTTCCTCCGAGCTGTGTCCCTGCCCTCGCTCCCCTCACACTGGGGAAGGTGCACACACCAGCTCCAAGGCACCCTGTCACGACAGTGCTGAGAAGGGCACAACCAGCCTCGTTAACAAGGGCCTGCAACGTGCTTTGCCCAGCTCCAACCTTGGATGAAGCTCCAGGATGGGATAAATGAACTGTGTTCCTTTAAGTAAAACAAACTGGGAGAAAAGTGGATTTCAGCTTAGAGGAACCCAGGTGAAAGACAACATTAACAGAGTTCCGGAAATCAGCAGCTGCCCTGCAGTTTTCCACCAGAGTTCAAACACTTCAGGGTAAGGTTCTGCCTTTGAAATTAGCTAAATAGGATGGAGAGTGACATTTTTTATGAAGTGTCACAGAAATCTTAATTTAAACCCAGAGCAGCAAGTACAGCTGCAGAAGAACAGCCTGGTGCCCTGGACAGGCAGATCAAACACGAGTGCTGGAGGGAGGCCCCGCACCCAACGGGGTCACGATGCCACCAGGGACACCGGGACATCCACGGGCAGAGACGGGGCACCGACAGCTGCTCTCAGAGCCAGGGCAGCGCCTGGGCACTGACCGCGGGCTGCATTGCTCTGTAGGAACAACACATGATGTTACTTCTCCTCACAAGGCTTTTACTGGTGGCGTGTATATATTCTGAGGAATGGAAACAGAGGTCAGTGAGTTAACGGAGAAGCCCAGAAACATTAGCTAATTTGTAGTTCAGGCTCCACATTTTGTTCTAAGTTTGAGTCATGCATCATTACCTTTGCTCTTGCCAACTGTTATTTTCTTCTCAGTGTCTAGTTCTTAAAACGCGTATTTTTAACCTTTTCAGATACTACTGCAAGATACAACTTTTTTTTTTAAAGCCATACATCTACACTATTAAAAATATCTCAAATTAATAAAATGAAAAATTAAATGAAACATGATCCAGTAGAACAAAGTAGAAGCAACCAGATCTCTGGAGAATTTGTGGGGTTTTTAACAACATCAGGAAGTAATTACACAATATTTTCCAGAAGTGAAACAGCGAGCCTAACTGGAAAAAAATGTGGAAACATTTAGTTAGAACAGTAGAGCAAGGTATTAAACCCCCTTTTATGGATTTAACTCTGAAGGAAAATATGCAAATAATCAGGTCTTCAAATGTGTTTCTGATTATGATACTAGGATAAAAGTCAGAGGCATAATTTTGTACTTATTTTTCATGACAAGAAACACTGTGTTCCTGTTGAATGATGTTCCTAATGGTGGGAGTCACAGTGAATGAACAGTGTGACTCGATGACAAAGGCCACTGCTCTGCTGTGGGCTACACTGGTGATTTCTTTTGGTCACAAATTGCTCTTTCCAGTCTCCCTGCCTAAGAGCCAGTCTGAATAGGCACAATATCCTGAAAGGAGACGGAAACAGGATACCCCAAACGTGAACTCACAGGGCCACAAGTAAGGGGCAGATTGCAAACTCTTCCTCAGGCAGAATGTGGAGTGGCACATGGAATCTGTCCGGTGACACTGGTGACACCAAGTGACCCTGCTGAACCTGTGCCTCCCTCTGCCAGCTCCACCATCAGCAATTCTGACCCTCTGCCTTGGCAGATGCTCTGATGGGTGACAGGCACAGCATGTGACACCCTCCCCTGACACAGCTGATCAGTAACTGTGGTGGAGATCAGGCAAGCCATGAATTCTACCTTTAGACCCCAATCCAACAAACTGACATTCTCTCTGTAGAATCACAGAATAAGTGAGGCTAGAAAAGCCCTCTGAAACCATAGAATCCAACTGTTCCCCCAGCACTGCCCAGGCCAACACTAACCCACGTCCCCAGGTGCCACATCCACATGGCTTTTACATCCCTCCAGGGATGGCGACTGCACCACTGTCCTGGGAAGCTGTGCCAGGGTTTTATGACTTTCCATGAATAAATTTACCCCAATATCCAACCTAAACATGCCCTAGTGCAACTTCAGGCCATTTCCTCTCACCCTGTCCCTTGTTCCTGTCCCCTGTTCTGTGGGAGCAGCACCTGACTGGCTGCACCCTCCTGTCAGGGAGCTGTGCTGAGCCAGAAGGTCCCCCCTGGGCCTCCTTTTCCCCAGGCTCAGCCCCCCCAGCTCCCTCAGACACTCCTGGTGCTTGAGACGCCTCCCCAGCTCCATTCCCATGCCTGGACACACTCCAGCCCCTCAATGTCCTTGTTGTGGTGAGGGCCCAGAGCTGAACACGTGTCCGTGTGCGAAGCAGCTTTCCTCGTGAAGACACGATGGCAGCAAACAGAACAGAAGTACTCAGAGTAGCTGTGTAAGTGGCTGTGTACTCACAACTCATCCTGGATGTTGTCTGTCAGTTTGAAGAGCTGCTCCTGTCCCTCTGCTTGGCTCTCCAGGTAGCGGGGCAGCAGCCCCTGGGGTCCCCTGCAGCACCGGGGCTTCCGCACGCGCTCTGCCTGGGTCCTGCAGCGAGAGACACACAGAGATCACCTGGTGCAGCCTTTCCTTCCACTCACACTGTCTGCACAGAGTTCTAGTCTTTTTGAAATAAAAAGCTTTCAAAAATCCCAGGTCTTCACAAACAGAGCGTGTAGATCCTGGAAGACTTGGATCTGGAAGATGTGGTGTCTACTCAAGTATTTCTATGAGACACAGAACCATAGATAATAAAAATGAAAGAATTTTGTCTACAACGAAGGGACAAGTAGCTAAATTAGTAGGAAGAAGTGACCTAAGCAGCGTATACTCTCTGAAGATTTGGGGATGTATTTATCAGCAGTTTTATGATTTGACCGTTTCTTCTCACTGCTCTAAAGAAAATAAGAGTGGAAAAACCTAAAGAGAGCTCTCACTGATGGACAGTGCCAGGAGACTGCAGTGTCTGTGGTTATGGAAATAGAAACTGCAATTAAATTAAGACAGAAGAAAAATCCTCATTAATTAGGGTCCCCATAGCAGGATTTAACATACTTTACCCTTCTGCCTGTCTGTTAAAAATGACAATAATAAGGACACACACTTGTGGGCTGACAGCCATCAGAGGTTGATACTGACCACAGCAATGCAGAACAGCAGGCTCGGCTCCTCCCTTAGCAGAATTTTGTTAAAAAATAATACTCTGAATTCCTTCAAGCTCCTGGAACGCCCTGCCCCTGAAGAATTGTGTTCCAGGCTGCCGAGCCCTGCTTCATTCCCTGTCCCTTCCCAGCAGCATCACTTTGGGGCTGCTCCATGGTATTTCACAGCTCTTCCAGGCTACTGCTGTTACAAATTTCCCAGCCAAATGCACCATATTGGATTAGGCTCTCCCTTCCCATCCTGACTCTTTGTAAAACCCTGCACAAGGAACTCCAGCCTTTCTGATCCAGGGACACGAGGAAGGTCCCACAGAGCATTATGTTTGCTTTCGAAGCTGCCCACCACCAGGAGAGAGCACTCACCTTCTGGGCTCCATGATCTGCAGATGTTTTCTCTGGAGCCTCATTTCCTTGTCACCTTTCCCTCTCAGCAGCCCTGTCCCACACCTGAAGCCTGGGCACCCTTTTAAAATTAGTTTTCCTTCAAGTTTTTGACAACCCTTAATGCAGTGGTTGGAGCTGTGCTATTAAAAGTACTATGACTCTGGAGCAAGCCACTTCTCCTGCCCCTTAAATTCCTTAGATATAAGCAGGATTCACCTGCACCAGGTACAGCATTCTTGTCTTTCTAAACCTACACAAGAGGTGAACAAACACCTATTTTTTTAACCTGTTTTTACCTATTAGAGTCTTACAAAGCAGTAAACAAGTGTCTGCCTCCATGAATGCAAAATGTTGAGACAAAGTTCCAAATAAATTAAAGAATTCCAACCAGTATAATTCACATCTTGCTGCTTGTATTACTTACTAACTTCCGAAAGCAGGAATATGGCAAAAGATCACGAATCCAAGAAGCTCCTGTTTGGCTGTTAAACCTCTCTGTGGCACCTACTGACCAGTTAAAGAGCGACTGTCTGCAGCCTAAGGTGGGTTTTAAGTTACAGTGGCCAATCAATAATGTTCTGCTGAGCTACTTTCCATCTTGCATTCAGGAAGGCTGGATAAGTGGGACAGAGCAGCTGCACCATGCAGTGGGTTTTACATGAACCATCCTTCAGACAAACAGGCCCCTGTGCCAGCCTCTCTAATATTCTGTAGTACCTTGAGAAGAGGGATCTGAAGCACTGCAAGCAAGACTCCTCTAATGGCAGTGCGACAGGACAGGGCCTTTTAATCCCACAGACACTATAACTACAGGGAACACTGGTTTCTAATGTCTGGCTCCAAAGCAGGTCAGGGAGAAAGTACCAGTGCTACAAAGGCACTGGGCACCACAATGGATTTCTGAAGGTTTGGCAATTCCTGAGCCAAGGTTTTATGTTTTGTTTTTAAATGGAAGAAGCACTTCAGGGTCCAAGTCCAGTGTTCACTGTGCCCTCCACACTCAGACACTGATCCTGGTGATAACAGATCATTCCCTTCTTGGCCGGCACTTCTCCAACCCAGTGCCACTGGTGCTGGGCCTAAACTGCATTGATTTAGTCCATCACCCCCTTGGCAAACTGCTCTGTTTGGTCTGCACAGCTAAAAACATTCCACACTACTTGATTTTTTTAATATAAAAATTTGTTCTACTGTCTCAAGTTACGTTCTGTAAATAATAAGCAACCCTGGTGAAATCCCAAAAGCTGCAGATTTGTCAAGCGGAGCGGGCGGCAGTGCCCACATCTGGGTTCCATTACCCAGGCACTCAGCAGATCTGCTGATTCCTTTTTAATAAGCACACAAAAGCAATACAAGGCAGGAATGCCCCCACGTCTGCCCGGCACAGCAGGGAATGGTGCTGCTGGACGGAGGCACAGAGGGCTGGGAGAGGGTTTTGGGAGGCTGAGCCGACACTGCAGCCCTGCCCTGCTCCCAGCTGAGCGCTGCAGCTCCCACTCCAGCTGACTGCACACTGGAACCAGTGCACGGCATTAACTGGCTGGCATGTGCAGAGCAGTTCACAGAATCCTTGGGATTCAGCGGGCCAGTTTTAAGACACAAGTTTTGTAATCAAACACATATCCAACTCGATGAAGGAAGTGGTCAGGTATTAGTGGGGATAATTATTGACCAACTTAGGTTGAGCAAACTCTCCGAGAGACACCACATGTTTTCCATAATCACCTGTCCTTGTTCCTTCACTCCGTGTTCAACACACCAGGCACCCACCCCACCAGGTTCCCACCATCAGGTCTGTAGATGTGACTCCTGCAGAGGTGCATAAATACACAGTGGTTTTGAGAACAACAACTGTTACTCATCTTTGAGGGTCTCTTGGACCTAAAAAATTTTCTTGAAGTGTACCCTGAGTACCTTGACAAAAATATTAAAAAATAAAATTCAGAAGGCCTCAAATTCTGTATATCAAAAGATGTTAGTCTGCAAAAACAAACCATCCCTTTTCTAAAATGATTTAGAAATGATTTACAAATTCACATCTTTCAGTTTCCTCAGTATCACACCCAGAATAATTATTCATAATAATGTAACTTTAGGAAATGTAGCAACTTCTGAGAAAAACCAACACAGACAAAACCCCATGACCAACACAGTGATCACAGGACTTCATTTAAAATGTGTATTGGGGATTTCTCATCTGGGTAAAAGAACAGCACTGGCAACCACAGATCTGTTCAAAAACCCAACCTGAGCATGGACACCCCAAACCCTGCACAAACAACGGCTCTAAGTGCAAGGAGATGGAATTCTGGCACCTGGAACCAGTATTTAATGGACCAGACTCCTCACAGACTTGACCTGCTGCAGCACCTGCCTGCCAGCCATGGCCATGGGCTCCCTCCCAAGGGATCCTTCAGCCCCAGGGCTCCCCCCAAAACTCTCCAGGAATCATTTCCTTCAGCCAGACCCAGTTCTTGCTGCCAAAACTTCAGCAACTGTCACCAGCAAAGGTCCAGTCTCACCACCTCGTTATCCCAGCACAGTTAAGCAGTAACTTGCTGGTTCTGGTACAGCTAAAATTCAGTGTTTCCATTGTAAACTTGTTTTTTTTTCAGGTTTGCATAAAATTTAGTGACAAAAACCTGCTCTGGGCTGTAGCTTGGCATACTGACTTTCAGCCTGGCAACGATTTTTATCCCCTTGAAATAATTATAAAACAACCTTAATTCAAACAAAGGAAAATGGCAGGTGATGTAAGACACAATTCAAAAGCTGCTGGTATTTTCAAGAAATAATAAAATCAAACTATTACTGGCTCTGGAAAAAGCCTGCTTCCTAAGTACAGAGAGTGCTTTGTCTGAGGAGGTTTCAGTGCATTTCAGACATTAAAAGTGACATGACCTCGTAAGTTAAGGGAGGAATAACCTTTATCTTCTACCATAAAATACACAACTAAAATACTTAGTCCACTTGTTTGGGTTCTAGACTGACTTGGACCTGCAGCCTTCCATGAGGATCACCATCCCATGCATGATTTCCATGAAATGCAGAATGAGGACGGTGCTTGTGCCACAGACATGATGGGAGGACACTGTGCAAAGCACACTTGGGAGTGCCAGAACCAATTAAATGCTGAACACTGTATGCCTTAAAAATTGAACAGAAAACTCAGCCATCACAGTGACAAACTCAGTGCTGCAGCCACAGTTTGGGATATAACAAAGGAAAACAAATGTGTGCCACTTGTAATGGGGTCAGTAGTGCTCATCTCACCTCTGCACAGCACTGAAAATCCACTACTTCCACGATTCTTTCCTCACTGATGCTCTTAACTTTGTTTCATGTGCTGAACCCATGTGATGAGCAGGAATATTCCCTGAATTTACCGAGCAGAAGGGGAGAGACAGCAGGTTTTTGATGTGCCAGTTCTCAGCGGCTGAGAACATTTAATGCCTTGGGCCTAATTTCAGGAAAACATGTGGCAATCTAGATTCCCTGTTCCCTGGTGATTCTACTGGTGCTCTGCTTCAAGGGGTCAGTGTGGCTGCCTCCCACCCTGTGCTGGACTTTGGGGTGCAGTTCCCAACAGGCAGGTCACTGCCTGACCCCGGAGATCCGGCACAGCTCTGCCATGGGATTCATTCGCTGGTTCCAACACAGATGCTGTTAAGGTGTGTTAAAGTGCACACACGGCGCAGTCAGTTGAGTGCTGGATTTGGCATCAGAATGTCTCAGTTAGATGCAAGAATGTGTAAAATCATGAGCCAGACAGCTCCCTGCTGACTGCAGATCTGAGGAAGCTCATATGCACCGTTTATTCCAGCAAACGCATGGAATATATTGTGCTTGTTAAACGTGTTCCCAAAATGCTAGTTTCAGGCAGAAACATGCAAATAAATGGTGCCGAGGGTTAAAACCTCCCACTTACAGTCAAATCCCTCCTCTTTGGAGGGATCTCCCAGCTCAGATGCTGCAGACCTTTAGCTGACCCGACGTGCCTTTAGGAGACTAGAGCATGCTCAAGGAGCAACTGTTTATCATGGAGGTTGCTCCTGCCAGTTTCTTGGAGATAGAGCTTTTCTCCCTCTTCCCTTTTCTTTTGTACACCAGATCAAAACAAAATCGAGAATTACTCCCTGAGTCTGCAATTGTACATAATCTCATCAGGCTCCAAGTTCAAAAGGAATTGAGAAGAGATTAATTAAGACACAACTTAATTATGACATCCATATTACAAATCCAGCATCTGGGCAAGGTGTATGAGCTTGCACTGTAGACAAAGCACTGACACCAGCTGCACTCTGGGCATCAGCTTCTGGCACTTGCCCCACCTCTGCCTGTAACAGCTGTGCAGCAAAACTCACACTTTCTCAAGCACTTTGGTAACATCAAGCTTAAGAAGTTGACAAAACATAACACTGCTATCCCAGCTTCCAATTTCCCCCAGACTCTTCCTGTACTGATTACAGGGATGACTGCAGCTGTCACCGTAAAGAGTTTCTTGTGGAACCAATGTGTTGAAAAACGTTCCTGTTCACCTTCTGACTTGATGTAAAAGATGGTTCTTAGCAGGGATTTCCTGCAAACACCTGTCTGAGAGCAGGAGCTGAACGTGCCTTAGTGAAACCAAAGTGCCCAGGATGGTAACACTGCTCAGCCTCAGGGCAGTGTGCGAGGGTTTAAAATATTAAATACTGTCTGCTGCCAGGCAGGGCCCGTGGCAGATGGAGCATTGCTCTGATGTCTGTGCCCATGGAATCCCAGACTGGTTTGGGCTGGCAGGGCCCTTAAAGCTCATCCCGTTCCACCCCCTGCCATGGGCAGGGACACCTTCCACTGTCCCAGGCTGCTCCAAGTCCAACCTGTCCTTGGACACTGCCAGGGATGGGGAGTCACATTTATAATGCTCCTGTCAATGCTGGTCAAGCAATATCCAGTTGCAGTAAATGCAAACATGGTCACTTTACTTCGAGTGTAAAATACTTCAATCTAACAGAAATGCTCCCACATTGTATTCCTGCCTTTCTGGGAAACCAAATCTACTTTGGGGGAAAAAAACCTGCAGGGGTCCTGCCCAGCATCAGGACAGTGACTCTGCTGTGCATTAAGGGCTGTGTCAATCAGCTCTAATGACTGGATGCTTCTTCTCTTTCCGACCCTCCTTTTATATTTCTCAGTTACTTCAACTGGGGCTGCAACAGGCACAGCAAAGTGCTCTAGCAGAAACCTCACCCAACAAAAAGCTACTCACGAGGTTTGTTTTGATTTTTAAAGTTTGCAGTTGCAAGAACAATTCAGATCAACTGGCTGTACTTACAAAACTGATAAAGAGCATTCCACATGTTAACACCAACATTAGGTGAAAAAATTATCTATAAAAATACCAGCCACATGCTAAATGAGGTGACATCAAGGCAATAAATAGCTCCATCTGTATGAAAGAGTTTGCAGAACAACCCAGAAGACGTCTCTGAACAAAAAAGTAACTATGGATGAAGTAGTGCGGAAAAAAAAGCGGTTTGGATTTTTTTCGGTTAAAAAAAAAGATCAGTTTTACATATTTTTCCGCGATCACTTTATAAATCTGCTGCACATTAGAAATCAGACACACGTGTATGTTTTCCAAGTACAGAAAGCTGAAGGTTTACATTTTAATAGCAAAGTGCCTATTTGTGAATGGCAGCAGTGTATATTACAGGCAGTGTGAGAGGGTTAAACAGGACAGCCTCGACTCTTTATAAACTTTTGCCCTCTGGATATGTACTCATTGGCTGCTGTACAAGACTCGAGCTGTATTACACGCCTTAACGATATGGTTCAACTGTCGGTCAGGCTCGGGGCTGGCGCTGGGCCAGACCGCAATCAATGGGACACAAACCTCCCCCTTTCAGATCATCACGAAGGCTCATATTATCTCCTTTTTGTCGTGCTGGTTAAATTTATGGAGCAGAACCCCGAAGCTGCATTCCTTGGCCTGGGCCGGCCCACGCGGGCCTCCCTTTGTTTGGTACTGTAAGAAGCGTGCTTTGGAGGATTGCGGGGTTGTTAGTTCAGGCACTGACTGTTTGCTCATGACTGAAATGAAAAGAGTTCAGGGGAAGGGCAAAAGGACAGCACAAGTGTAAAACCCCATCCCAGCAGGCCCTGGGCTCCCATCTACCGCTCCGGGCCGGGACTGAACGCAAAACCTCGCGTTAATGACAACGGGGAAAGTCCGTCCACTAACAGGTAAACGGCCCTGCTGCACCTGAGCAGCACCTCGAGCTCTCCTGCTTTCAGGTAAACCTGTCACTGCCACACAAATATGAACCTTGACCAAGCTGTCTTAAAACACTGCTTAAAAGTGGTATTAGTTTTAAAGCAATGCTGTATCTCTTTGTTTGAAAATATAACCCTTCAGTGCAAATGGCCACACAGTTTAGTATTTCCACCACTTTAAACACATGGAGTAACCTCAGAGAACCTGATATTTACGATGTAGCAAGGAATTCTAATAAGACACAAAATTACTGGAAATGCAGTACAGAGAGATTTTCATTTTGTCTAAAATGGGCATTTCCTATATCTTTATGCTTGGTCTGAGGATGAAAAAAAGCCACCTCTGGGTATGCTCACTCTCTACTCAAAGCTTTATTCCTGTTGTAAATAAAGGGCACTTCTTGATCCCACTCCTGACACCATTCTCATTCCAAACCCAAAACACAGCACTGTAACAGCTACTGAGAAGAAATTAGCTCTATCCTAGCTAAGGATGCAAGAAACCTCTAATGTGGCCTCAAGGCAAAAGCAGCAGGAGTGAAGGCAAATGGAAAGACTATTCCAAATCCGCACAAGAGAAGCAAATACATACATGGAAAACCCCAAGGATTCTCGGTGGTTGTTCAGGAAATAGAAGGTGCCTGTGGACTCATTCCTCAGCACACAAAATAGCCATGCTTACCTTCATCACTATTCAGACATTCCCGAGAAGCCGCCCCAGACCTGCTGTACCAGAGTTCACCCCGTGGCACCAGCGCAGCTGTCCCAGGCCAGCAGGTCACACGCTCCCTGCACGCTGAGCAGCTCCTGCCATCTGTGCCTTAGAAATAAGTACATAAACAAACCCTACACTCCTATTGCACTACACCAGTTTCATCCTTCCTGCTATTTTTATGAACTGAAAATCCCAGAAAAAGGGCCAGGAGAGATGATGAAAACTCTCAGAATGCGTAGGAGATGTGGCTCAGTGCTGGGGCCCAGGTCTGACAGTGGCCACAGCCTGACGGGCTGTCCCGCTACATTCCAGCAGACACGGCTGCCTTGCATAAAGCCTTTGTTCCTTCCTGGTGGGCAGACGCTCCCAACTTATCCCACCTCCTTCTGAGAGGGCAGATTTGTGAATTGGAACTGCAAATGCTCTATGGCCCAGTCTTCAATGACTTTTTAGTTGGTTCTGCTGATGGTCATGCATGAATATAATTTTTTTCTTTTCCAAAGACTCTCCAATTCTGTTCTCAGAGGCACCAGTGCAGACTAATTAAATCTGCAGCTCTCTGGAATTGTTTCCACCCAAGGCAAGTGTTACACAGAATACACCAGGACAGCAGCATCCTTTAGCAGAGATGCTGTGATCTAAAAATCACACAAATGCCAGAAAACAGGAAACACGCAAAACAGTAAGAAGAATTCCTTTTACCTTTCAGGCTTTGTGTCCTAAAGCTTTGGATGAAATAGAAGATAATTAGACAGAACATGTAGGCTCTAGAAATTCAAGTACTTTCTCCCAGTTTAGCTGCATTCCTTTGAGTTAACAGCTAAATACTGTGAAGTGGGCACACAGAATAAGAATTCCACTTTGTGAAGCAAATATTTCATGTCACGCAAAGTTTAAGTAACAGAATAAATCTATGGTAAATCCAAAAAAGAATTTATCTGCTCTTTTCATAAGGAAGTTCATAATTGCTTCTATTTCTGAGGGACTATGCCAGGTGAACGTTACAGTGTCCTGGATTTAACTGAACTGGAAAACACTAGGCACCTACTGCGAATGTCCGTGTCCTCCAAGAAACTTCCCCATGGCCTCCAGAAGTGTTGCACTGGAAAGGGAGCAAGTTCTGTACCCACCACGTCCATTTTCAGCCCGTTCTCCTTTCCCACCTGACCAGACTAACACCACACAACGCATTTCCCTCATTATTGTGCACCTTTTCCAGATCAGTTACTGTACACAGTAAAATCAAGCTGAATCTGAACCCGGATTTCTGCACTGAACCCAGCCCAGGCAGCAGTTTAACAGGAGCTGGGCATGGCTCACTGGATGCAGCACCTTTCACCAGGGATGGAAATGCATCTGCCCTTACCTATAACATCATGGCATCGGTAAATATTTGGGAGTTGTGGATGCCACCACAGCAGGAACTCTGCATTCACTCATCCTTTTGAAATTATTTATTGCTATTAATGAATGGACATCTAAAGAAAAAGACGATTTCACATTTGATGCTCAGGTAACTCCTCAGCATTGCTCATTTCAATGTTTTCCATTTTCACTATCTGTCCTTCCCTCACAACATTCCCTTCCAGTGCCTCTGACCCTTGACCAGAGTCTGAAAGCATCCAGGGTATCTTTCTGCCCTCAAATGTCAAGTTAAACACTAATGTTTTAGTGGGAAATCCTTCTTACTCACAGAATAGATGCTGGGATTTAGAATGACAGCCACTCCCTCACAAAGCCTCTCTGTTTAATTCCAACAGACATGTCACCACTGGAGAACCCAGTGCCTGCACTGTTTTCTTAAGACAGGTTTTTGTTCAGTTTAATACATTATGTCATGGCAAAGCAAAAAGACTTAAACACAAAAAGTTACACAAGTCTTAACTAAAGTTTTAGCCTTCCTTGTTGGAATTTAAACCATCTACAGCTTCTTCCTTAAATGCAGGGTGCATAAAACCCCAGAAGGGCAATGTGAGGGAGCTGAACAGCCTCAGGGCTTGAAAAAATGTCTTTTTACAAACAGGTAAGGGGGTTGTTTTGGGGTTTTCCTGTCCCAGGCCCTGCTACCCCAAGTCTAGCTCGTAAGCCCCAGAGACTAATCAAGGCAACGTATGCAAAGGGTAAGACCTGAATGATTAAACATTGCCTAATGCAAGCCCATAATTGCTTATTTTTTCCAAAAATCTCCTATTACATAAAAATATTCCTATACGCAGATGTGAAAGGAACCACATCTATATAATATTAATGTAGGTTTATGTTGCTTTTCTAGGTCCAAACATCATGGGTTTTACTTCCATTCCTTCCAAATAGTTAAACTGAGTCAAGTTCAGAAAAGGGGACAATGATAACCGACTGCAGACAACTGAGTATTCCAAACATAAATGGTATTTAGTAGTGCTGATCCCTAGGAACAGCCTCCTGGAAACATAATTCAGACATACATTGGGTATTTGCAGTAATGCACAAAAATGTGTTAAGAGTTTGTGCACCAATCCCATTCAACTCTCTAAAAAGGAAAGGGAGAGGGATGTGTCAGTGCAGTTTGGATTCTCCAAATCATCTGGACTTCTGCTGGGCACAAACAATGGACAATATATTGTTCTAGAAACTGTGAGATTTTTATACATGAGGCTCTGGGATTATTGACTCTGTAATAAAATATGATTAAGCAAACTCAACGTTTTAAAGCTTCATCTTCCTTTTACTATATCCTGTGGGTTACAAAAGAAATCCAATGAAAACTAACTACATGCATCAGTTCTCCACTCGTGCATAGCAAATCCTGCTTTATTGTGAAGAACAGAGCCTGTACTCCCAAGAAATCATCCTTCAGCTCTTTGCTCCAGAGGGGAGGGCAAAGGGAACAAACTGTGAGATGCCCAGCCTGTCAATGCTGGAGGAGGACACAAAAAAAAGGGAAGAAAAGCTGCTCTCCTGTATTTCATTCTCATACAGAGGAACTCAGGTTTGACCTCACTTTCCTTTATTTCCAAAGTTGTATCACTTTGAAAATTTTATTTCTATTTCTTGAAATAGTAAGTTTTATTAGCCACTGTATGAGTACACTGAGCTTCCAAAGTGCAGAAATGTGGGGTGGCACTGCACTCCACTGCACTCCATCCTCAGTCCTCCTGACGCTGGGCACTCCAGAACAGTCACCACAAGCCTCAGCTGCTTGAATTCCTTCCAGAGAGCTTTCAGGGGAAGTTGACTTTCCCCTTAGGAAGAGTGAGCATGCAAAGCAATCTTGACAGATTCCAGTCCCAGGCAAACATAATCAGTACTTGACTGACAAAAAGCGCTACTAGTTTCTGGATGCACAGCATAAGACTTGTGCAAAGTAAAATCTGAGTAGAAACAAGAAAAAAACCTAACACATTCTTACAGAGAGCTGTAGAAAAGAGAACCAACTAGAAGCCAGAAGTGTCTCATGAAGAAAGAAGCACTCCTTGAATAGAAAAAGGAACAGAGAACCACTTTCTGTTCATTCTAAAAGGCAGCTTCACTTTATTTAGAAACCATTTTAGGTCTTAGATGGTGGATTATTGTATCTTACTAGTTAAGAAACTAAATTAGCTGAGGTGCATTTTCAGAAGGAAATTAAGGTTTTGAGATTAAAGCAGGCACACTGAAGAGAAACAGGGCTGCACTTGGGGAACTGCTTCTCCCACAAGGAAATCCACATTTACTTATGCAACAAGCAAGAGCAGACACTTCCAGAACAGTGCCAGGATCTCCAAATGAACTACAGAAAGCTACCAGTGATAAAATAAAACCTAACAGAAGAATACCAAGCAGGTGAGATTGGTCACAGAAAAAGAAGCATCTAACGAGGTGCTGCAAAATGTGTAGACACAAACACAGGTTTGCTTAACTACGAGGGTCCAGTGATGTAAAACTACATTTGGAGGACAAATTAAAAGGCATTTAAAACCCCAGTGAGGACACTGAAGTACTGAAGGACCTGAAGAGGTCAGAAATATGACAGGAAATTAAATGGGATTCAACCTACAACACTGCATTTCTGGGGAAAAATAATCCAGAACGCAAACGTGAAATGACAAGGAGATACTTGCAAAGCAGTAAAATCAAACAAAACATAAAACCTAAACAAAACATAAAAGCAAGAGGTTAAATGGGCATCAGTTTGCAATGAGATATGGCAGTAAAACCAACCAAGACAATTCCAGGTGGCTTGCAGAGCACAGCTTGTCCCAGAGCAGGAGGATGACAGGCCCTTTTCATACCACACAGATGGGAACCTGCAGGTGGGGGATTCCAAAGCAGCCCCACAAAAGCAGGGGAACAATCTGGACATCAGCTAATGACAGAAGAATGTAAACCATAAAATCCAGTTGGACAGTGACTGAGCATGGGAGGTTGGGCTGACACTGAGGAACAGCCCATGGCTACAGCTGTGCAACAGGGAGAGGAACAGACAAATCTGCTCAAAGAAAACAGACTATCATGAAGACCTGTTATCCCACTGGGAAAAAGAAGAAAGGATATGAAGGAAATCACACTCCTCAAGTAATGTATTGATCAGACTGATAAATACATTTTCTCTCTGGCTTCTAAGAAAATCTTAGGAAGGGCTTACCTGGAGCATAACAACATCCCCTTGACCAGAAACAATGGCCCATACATGACTGACATTATTGTAAAGACTTGTAAAGTCAGATCTAGATCAAGTCCAAGGTCAGGACCAAATCTGGGGCACATACAGAAGTGTAAAGGTTCAAGCAATATTTATGTGTTAAACCTGAGAACCTCATGGCAGTATGTTGAATGAGTTGGTCTCCATACAATTAGGTACGTGTTTCCTACTTCTCCTGGGTGTCACTGATACTCATGCTCTCAGCCACACTGCTTTTGACCTCACAGTGCAAACCACAGCTAAAGAGAGACGAATGCAAAAAGGCAAAAAAAATTAAATTATAATCATCTGCTTTTGACATTGCGTCAAACTTTGCAACCTCACTGCACAACCCCAAGTGATGAGCAAAGAACAACTAGCACAGGCTGCTGCTTTCCACATGAAGTACATTTAAGAGAATCAAATATTTACATAACAATTTTCTGTGACCATTAATGGCTTTCCGATCTCAAACTACTCTTTACTAATAACAGTCTAGTTAATGAACAGAATTCATCAGAATTGGGGAGGTCACAGAGTTATCTCCTTCTAATTTTCACATTGTGACTCAGAAAAGAACACAAACCCTTGCAGCAACAGTCCAAGAATAATCTTAAACTTGCACTGACCTGGCAGAAGCCTGAGAGAAAGCCATAAAGGCAGTTTCCTGCACTACTTGTTAGGTTAGACACACATCTAAATATAAATGTTCTTTACTCGTGCTGCACCAGGACATAAAACACGTTTCTAGGCGAGAGCTCTCCAAGCATATCCAGAGACATAACAGCTTTCCTGTTTTGAACTGGGCTTTAAGACTTTTGGCAGTATATGAAAAATATGGAAATAATCAGAACTGTTGTATGTGACACTGGAGTACTTGGAACACATAAAACCCTCTCAATAAAGGTACTGAATCATAAGCATTAACTGTTTATAAATTAGATGTATGCTGCACTTTCACCAACTGCTTTATGCTCTCTTCTGCATTGAACTTAGAAGTAGTAGGGCATCTTTATGATTAGATAATAAGTTTATAAGGTTAGCCTTGAAAAAGTCCAGCCTAAAGTCAGATCTAAAAAATATTTTCTTGCTCTTTAAACCAACCACCTTTGAAACCACTCCCTTAAGGTCTAAAGCCATCGCCTGTGCCTCAGCAGTGCTGCTCTGGCTCCATGTTCCCAACACATGGCGTGTGCCAGCTGCAGGAGTTCCAACACAAATCAACACATCTGAAGACAAAAAAGACTCGTGTCCATGTAGTCTGATCACAGGAACACATGCTGCAGACTGTTCCGTTCCATTCAAGAACTTCGCTGGAATTAGATTACGTCTTTTAGGAAAGCCAACAACCTCAATTAAAATTCTTCATCCCACTCAAACCTGATCCAATGGTTAAAGTCGAGCAGCTGAAATTCAGAGCTTTTTTTAAAATTCAACCATGTAATTAGAGAACTGCAAGGGACCTATAATTTACAGTTACGTATCCTGCTATTTAAATGCAACTGCAATTAACTGGCTGAGTCAGCTTTGCAGCAGCACCAGGAACGTGCACAGGGTAAGGTCAAACAGCTCTTGTCACGCTCATGAACTCAGTCTTCAGGTGTTCAAAACTACCCTGGAGATCAGCTCCTGCCATGCATTTCCAGTCACATCCGTCAGGGAAGGCTGCTCTTTTGTGCTGAGCTTGGAAGAGCCTGCACGGCCCAGCAGGCTCCAAGCAGAGCCAGCAGCTCGGCCCTGGAACGTTGTTCTCCTCCCATTCCAAACCACACATACTTGAGCAGTTACAAACGTGGCGGGGGGATAGTGGTACACAGCAGCCCAGAAAACAGACAAACCCTTTGTCGTGTGGGGCTTTTTAAACCCCCAAAAGAACAATTTGGCTCCTTCACTACATAAGCACATGAAAGCCACACACCAAACAAAACATGAATGCAAGGTGGCTTACAGATGGAGGTGGCATTTTGGTCCCACATCTCCCCCCCCTTACACTATCTACATGTTCTCAAGTACATCTGTTTAGCTAAAAAAAGTTTTGATCAGACTTTTGTAGACTGGAGAACTGTAGTAACTGAGTAACCTTGAGAAAGATTGGGGCTTTTCTCCCATTTTTGTTTTCTTTCCTCTTGTAAAAGGCTGTTGGGTCAGAAACTTGACAGGCTGTGTGTAGACACTGAAATAATTTCACAGTGCTCATCCGTGACAACAGGATTTCAAAATCTAGTGGAAGCAAAAACGTGGTTCAGCTCATCTGTCTCAACCTCTTCTCTTAACTGACAGTTAACAAGGCAAAGAGAAATGTTTCCCAAAGGAAACACAAGCCCAAGATCAGGCTGGCTGAAGAACCTCCTGCCCTCTCTCTCCCAGCTGCTGTCCAGTTTGCCAACTGTTGATAACACCTACTGTGTACAGGCTGTGTCTCACAGAAGCATGTCAAAACATGAATTTTAAGAATATGTGTATCCTGAAACAAATTACAATAGACACACAGCTCAACCAGAAATCCAGCTAACAGCACAGACAGGTGTGCTGCTCCCCACCTTTAGATAAATCAGTCAACCCGTAAAGTCACAAAATTAAGACATGCACAAGTGAATACACTGGATTTTCTCAGGGATGCACTTAGAGTTATCATTTAATTTTGTGCATGCAAATATACTTACCAAATTTCAGTCCTTGACTTCTTGGTTTTACAAATCACGGTAAGCCCCAAATATGTAAGATATGCATGTACAAACTTCCATTTTCAGAACAAAGCCCACCTAGGGTCATTCTTCAGGCTTCCTGCACCTCACTCACACTTCATCAAACTTACTATTTACTGTATGTAGACCCTTCAAACCCTGATGCAGACCCTTCAGAATTCCAAGAGTGGCATAATAAAACACAGGAAATGGAAAAGCCAAATGGGAAGACAAAACAGGCAGAAAACTCAGCATTTTTCAAACTTTTTCCTCCAAGCTTTCTGACAACAAAACCTACTTAGTGTTTTCTTTCACTTCTTCAGCACACAGGTCTCACATACATACAAGAGGACTTCTTGGCACAGTAACACAAAGCAAACTCTTGGCCACAAAGACTCTTCTCTCAGAGCAGCCCTTTCAGAACTTGGTCCTTTCCCTCTGCCACATGCACAGTCAATGCTAATGAACACTTATTTATTTTAAGCAAAACCACTGTTACTTTGCTGAGCCCACATTACTCCAGTAACTGACCACAGGAGGAAGCCAAAGCGTCTGTCCTGACATGCTGACACCTCACAGCCACAGGAGGATGGGTAATGCACATAAGGACACACAGCCACCCCCTTTCATAACTGAGAACTTTGCACAAAATAAAAATTAGAACATAGTTCTAATTCGAACACTATACTGATGACAGAACTCTTCAAACCTTTCAAGAGCTGTTTTTCTACAGCGAAATGGAAGCTGGAGGTAGAGCAGGGAGAACTCCATTTCAACTCTGTGTGAGGATTCAGTGGTAGAAGTTTAATCTTACTACATACAGCCTTTCTAAAACTTTTGCTTCATCTAATGCTGTAGGTTAAGAATTTCTATTTCATGTTGCAGCTTTTCCAGGCAAATTTCACTCTTGTTAGAGTGTCAACAAATGCCATCTATTAAACAAAAAGCAAACGGAATGAAATGGGCAGATAACAGCTCACGTTAACTTTGATTATTGTTGCTTTGCCTGAGGAAAGAGAATCAGTTCAGAAGTTGCAGCAGGCATTAACACACAGTTTTATACCATTATTGATTAGAAATAGCAGCTGGAGGCTGACCTGGGGCCGCTCAGGGTCGCGGTGTCCCTCACTGCCTGCGCGGTTTCCGACGCAAAATCCAGCGCTCCCGCCACGGGTTTGGTGACGGTGCCCACCAGCCCCTTCCCCAGGCCAGATATGAAACCACTGACCCCTCCTTCCGTTTTCACTCCTTCCACTGTCGACGTTATGACACTTGTCAATCCTCCAATGATACCTGGCAAAGACAAGAGCAGCAGAGAAGTCCAAAATTATTGGCTCTAGAACTTACAGAACCTCATCCACCCGATGCTCTCTGCCTACATGGTTTATTGCGCATTTAATTTAATACACAAACTTTCAAACTCCTACTTGGTATATGCAGTATACATATGCATATGTACAGACCATAATATCCCATAGAAAAATATTTAATTCATCATTAAATATGTGTATTTGAAAGTATTTCTATACTTGTTCATTTCCAGCTGCACTTACACCAAGAGTCCTCATCTATTGCACAGGTTAAGTGGTTACTTAGGTTGTGAAGAAATTCTATCACCACAAAAGCTGGTACAGTTTGAGACAGAAAACAGGAGAGTGCATTTCTCCACTGGACAAAGTCAATTATTTTAAATGGGCACTTTAAGTGTCTTTAAAGTCAGTTTAAGTGACTTTAACAGTGATGCTGCCGAAAGACATTTTTGTGCACATTTCCCTTCCTGAGAACCTCAATCCTCTGAGAAATCAAGCGCGTACTGAGGTTTCAAGAGACTTGGAACAGTTCACATTGTCTGAGAACACACTTTGGAGATTTCACATCTCCATGATTAAAGTATCAGTTTCTAGAGCCCTGGCTCAAGCACTCACCTGCCCAGCTTCCAGCAGCCAAGGGCTCCTCTGAGGTCTGTAACTCAAGTACAGACCAGGCAGATCTAAACTGCCAAACTCAAGAAGCACAAAGTATTTAAATCTCTCTTCTTGAGTAACTATAGTTTATGATTAAATCCTGTCTGTTGAAATGTAGTAATTAGCAGTTCCTTTCTTCTTTCAAAAAACGGAATGGGAAGCATTTAAAAATGCCACAGACTTAAGACTAGAAGAATCACACTAATTACTAGAAAATACAACATAGTGAAGTGCTTTTATAATGGACTTTTCAGCAAAAACTCACATATTTTGGATTTCCTGTGTTTCTACCAATTTATGTCAGACTGTACAGCACACTGGTGTGACAGGAACCTTTTATGATTCATTTCACACCTACAGTGTCTCTGTATGACCAAAGCAAAAAGACTTTTCTCAGCATAGAAAAGATCCTCTTTTAGTGAAAGCCAAATCAGCTTTGCACAGGCTGCAACAGTTACACTGTGAGAATAACATTTAAACAAACTGAGTCAAGATGATGCAAAATATAAATATTTGATTTAAACTTGGCTTGTATTGATTTAACCTTCTTCAACAGATAAATCATGAACTAAATCGATGTGAAGTTCTGGCCAAATTAAAACTAGTCCACTACCCTTTACACAAATAAATGTCTCTAGTTCTTAGTACACTGAAAAAAACCCACAAAATAACCCCACTAGTGAAATGTAACTTTAAACTGATGTATTGATTCCAAGGAAACTCAGGTTTCTGGAACTGAAAGCAAACATAAGAAAGCTACAACCCAACCATACTGATTTTTTTATTTTAATGTCTGGCCCTCAAAAAACAGTTTGTGTGGGTATTTCATGCCTCTACAAAGAAATTGATGTTTTGGATGAACTTTCTTTGCCAATTTAATTTTAATTTGCAAAAAAAGTTTTTACTTCCAGTTACATGTGAAAAGCCCTGATTATTAAATGCAGTTTCTGTTGACTTGAAAACCAAACAGTGCCCCCACCCTGACCTGCCAGCACTGAAATTCAAGCATAAAGCCTCTGATAGCTCCACTGCCCAGGCTTCCAGCAAACACCCAGCTGTAATACCCACTGCTCTTTGCAATCTGATCATCCCTTTTAAGAGAGAAATGAGTTAAAATTACAGCTAAGGGTTACCATGTGCAAGTCCATGGATTCCAGCTACAAGGTGCTCTCCACTGGTTGCAGCGTGGTATCGGATGTATTCCCGCTCCGTCTGATGTCTGTTATCCATGGTCTTTCCCAAACCATCTGACAAAGTCCCAGCAAACTGCAAGAGAAGAATCTCTTCCGTTATTGGAAGAACAAAAGCTGTTTCTCCTAAGCAGATTCGCTGCAGAAAATTCCTAGATCCTACTTGTGAAATGCACGTTTATACAACTCATTTTGATACATAACAGGATCTGTCCAATCCTTTTGACACGGAGAAGGTTCAGAACTACATCAACACGTGCAGCTGGAATCCTGAGGTGACAAGGAGGTGCCCCAACTACTGTGGCCAAGCCAAAACAAACCAAGTCTGTAAAAGATGTACCAAAAGCAATGTCCATGACCCAACTGCAACCCCTCAAAACCTCAAAGGAATGTTATTTAGATATAAAGCTTTTCCTCTGCAAAGATATGTGCAAAGCTTCAAGGCAAATATGCCTGTCATGAAACTACAACATTTTTACGAGTTAATTAAATTCTTTTCAGTAACTCAGGGTAGAAGTGGCTGTGTTGTAGAAGGAGTGGGAGCCAGGCCACACTCAGCGCACAGCGTGGGGAGATCCCTGACAGGATTCCCAGTTGTGCTGGGAAGTGTTGTCCTGGTTTAAAGGACAGGTGTCTGCCAAGGAAAGCAGGAACATCCCCTGGAATGGAAAATGCGATCTCTTTCCCTTCAAATTATTATAACTTTGAAATG